>JABXWE010061091.1:0-14651 GCA_014611495.1 Limonius californicus
GGGGGGGGGGGTTGATTTCCAGATGCAGCACAAAAAAAGAAGAAAGACAACGTTCTTAGAGGCAGCGTTGGAACTAGATGTGGCTGTTACGCCCCTAGAGAATACGTTGCTTTCAACAGGCTGTTAACGTTGCACGAAGACGGGACCCTTCGGACGATGGTAGCCGCAGAGGGACAAGAGCTAGGCTTCGAAATTAATCAGCCAAGGCGATCGGCAAATTCGCAATGATTTGCCTCTTGTTTGGATTTAAAACCCTAGCGTACTTCTATAAGATCCGACAATTGTCGATGTGTTGTTTTCACCCCATGGTAAAACAACGAAACGAAAATTACACCAGCTATACCCGTCGAAAACCCAAGCCGACACTTGCAGCACTTGATTTATTTACGGCCCTTCACTGAAGATGTAATTTGGGAAGACCGGAGCCATTAAATGTGGAAGGCTGACTAACATTAGCAACGGGAATCTACACTTCCCCCCAAAAAAGATTGCACCATATTACGAAATGATTCTAGAACGAAAACTAACACGTGTGACTTTTGAGAGAAGCCCAAAAACATTTCCTTAATGTTAGCACTGTTCAACAAAGAAATACCTAGAAATCCCGTCTGATCGGCGAAAATATCTTACAAAGAAAAAACCTTGAGACTGGTTTGGTCATAAATTCATTTCTGAAAAGGAAAATACTAACAAACCTGCAGTCAACACAACTCAATCTTAGAAAGACGCAAAATAACCAAAACTGTGTTCAAAATAAAACTGCAATTAAAATAACGTTATAATTCCTATAGAGCGGCAATCAAATTAAGAAATTAATTCATATAGAGCGGTAAATTTCAAAAGAACATAACAACGGGCGGCTTACCTGCGTAGGGTAACGAATGCGGTTGTCTAATACGTGATACTCACCACATCACAACGTGTCATGAAGTTGACACGCGACAACCGAGCGTTATCTGCAAAAGTAAAGTTTATACAAGAGAAGATCATATAAGAAATACAAACATAAGAGAGGAACTAGGAATTTTTGACATGAACGACAAAGTAGAGGATTATACAGAAAGACGGGCCCAGCGTGTCAAACGAATGAACAATAGCAGAATACCTAAACCAGATATGGGTACATCGACTCAGGGGAAAGAGAAATCTGGAGCGTCCGAGGAAATGGTGGAATGACATATAGAGTTCGGTAGAAGCAGTAGAGCCTGTACGTTGAAAGGAAGTTGACGATGACGACCATGACGATGACGACGATGATGACGACAACGATGACGACAACGACGACAACCGGGTGTGAGAGCAAGAATATGGGAATTGTGACCTTCCACTTTGCCAACCAAACTTCTTGATGGGGTGTAGAGCCTTACCGCGTTGCGTTTCCTCAGCAGTCAAATTTAACATCTTGCTCGGCCCGGTCACCCAATACCATCAGAGGGGACCGTAGATAAATTAGCAAAAAAGAGTGAACGCTAGGCTTTTAGGAGAAAACTGACGTTTTTTTTTTTGATACGGGGTTGTGTCGCAGCTCTTCTGCTAATTGAGTTATCGTTTCGTTTTTTGCGTTAGCAAAAGAATCTTCGACTTGTGTGGGATTAAATATCTTAGCAGAGTGTCAGCTTTTTGCAAAGATAATTTAGTGTCGGATAAAAGCTATCAAACCTGTGGAAGCCCTGTTTTTCGAGCCGTTTTAAGTGATCCCGTCCAACGGCGTAGATCCCATCTCTTCTATCTCTGCTCGCTACCGAACAACACTGAGGTAGGAGAAATTGTAATTGTTTGGTGAAAACTGTTTCTGAGCTAATCTTCAAGTTTCAAGTGCTGAACCTTTTTTTTAATAAAAATACGACGTAAAGCGATCTTCAATCGTCAGTTATTCTTTCTTTTTTTGGTTAAGTAAAGTGTAATCATAAATTGGAAACTCCGACGCCACTGGCTGCGTAGATCTGTTCTAAGAAATTAAATATCGCAAGCCACTAACGCCGAGCCTTTTTCAGTTCGAACGTTCCAACAAAATCTTGTATTAATTAACCACAAATATTACCACATTCAAGGCAGTCATTATATTTTTTGTATCATGTGTTAGTAACTTAAAAGAAGTAGAATTATATTTGCCCTGAAATTTACCATATCTTTTATTTTTGTGTATTTTTGTCTTTGTGTGCATGAATTTTTCGAGCTTAATATATAGGAGGAGGCAAAACAAAGGTGAGTCCGATTCCTGTAAGCTGCTGGCTTTTCGGTCTTCCACGAGAACTGGTAATCTGCTGCGATCTGGAAGGTAGCGCCCGTAAATTTTAACCTACCCTGTACCTAAGTAGGACGATTTCCCTCCCGTAAGCGGTTTCCGTGGACCACTGCTACTCCTCTGATCTAAGCTGTAGGCCTTTTTCCACATATCCTGTTGCGGGTAGACGAAAAAGCATGTTTGGCCCGTAAAACTCAATTACAATTTGTCTCAGAAAGCGTATTAAAATCTTTCAGGTACTCATTGTACTCACACTGTATTAAACACTAGGTATGGAAATATTGAACTGTGTACATGAACTCATTTACGATGAAATAACATAGTTAAATCGTACCGAGGGTTTAGTCAATTTATTTAGACGGTTACTAAACTGAAGTGTGTGTATACAGTTGCAACTTTTCCAAATTCTGGGTATTTATTTAAATTTCGGATCACAGAAATCTGTATTTTTTACTATGTTACAATAGGCCATTATATAGATTTTGTTGAAAATCAACAATGATAATTTTTAAAGGAGCAACCAAAGCAAACTGTCCTATTCAAAATTGTATTAAATGTATGCACCTTCTAAAACATTTATTAATGTAAAAAGATAATATTATGTACTGCCACCGCTGCTGTATGAAATTAATACTACTACATAGTTACATAATCTCGCTTTTAAAAATAATCAGCATAGTTTAATTACTATGAGAAATTTAGTGGGGAAGATTTGAAATATGAAAAATAAGGTGGGGCCCAAGCTTAAGCCTTGTGGAACACCAAGTATTACTTTAAATGTTACAAAAGAATATCCTAAACAATTCACACATCTTTATTTCTTGCCTTGAAAATACAGTCAATAACATTCCTAAAAATACCACCTGTTGTTAGTAATGTATGATTATGATCATTTGTTTGAAATTAACGTAAATACTGTATATTTTGATACCCAAATTGTGGTATTGGGATTATGCCTTTTCAAAATAAACCAAATTCTTAGTTTCAAATGTTTCTTATAAAATAAAAAATACAGAAAGGATATTCTCAGATACAGAAGCTAAAAGAAAAGAAATCGGAAAGAAGTTAGAAATAAAGCAAGAAATAATTAGAGACGAGAAAAGAGGACCGTAAAAAGAGAAGACATACATTTTTAAGTGGCGGAAACGCAGATAAATCATATATCATAAAAGACAGACAGACAATATTCGACACATGAATAATGAAGGAGAATAGAACGACAAAATAAAATGCGAAGAGCTATAAGAAGATCATTCAGGGAAGGAAAGTATATCTAGAACGCTATGAAACATATAATAAAAGGAGCAGCAGAGAAACAGAAATTGAAATAAAATGCGTGGAAAGCAAAAGAAATAGAGAGTAGCAAAAGAAGGAGGATAAACAGAAAAAATAAGAATAAGCGAATACAGAACGAAAATATATAAATAAAGCAAAAGTGAGAAAGAAAGATGCTACTAATAACTAACTAAGGGTGAGTTCCAAGATTACAATATAGTTCGTAGAGAAGAAGTAGAAGATATTAAGTTAAGGGAGAAACGCAAAAAAATACCAGCAATAGAGGAAAAGCAGCAAATATGTACAGAGACGACTAGACTGGAGGCTAGAGGTCAGCGCGTTAGACTTCTACGCTGACGGTCTGCGGTTCAATTCCCAGTACCGGAACATCGAATTTTTAACGGCCGTACTCCCTCCCAAGACAATGGTAAATCAGCCAGGTATTCTGCCTAGTAAATTTTCTCTGGAGTAGAAGTGTTTACAAATCCCGTGGTTCGGAGTCCACATTAAGCTATAGGTCCTCTATGTCAGTGGCACTTTAAACGCACAACAGAGGCATAGTTAAGAAGGTCTCGTAAGAGATGAAGCACTCAGAAGAAGAATAATGATGTGAAGAGCAGAAGTAAAAAGTAGATGAGCCTAGATATTCCAAAAAGAGGAAGTATATAGAGAGGGAGTATGCAAAGAAATAAAAATAGCAGATATACAGAAACGTGGTATACAAGACTTAGAAAGATATACCTGAAACTACGGAAATATTAATTATTATTTATTATTAACTGTTAATTACTGAAAAATATCTAATCTGAGGAAGGAATGTATTTTGTCCAAACAAAGAAGATATATAATTGTTTTCTTACTTTTTATTAAATACTGCATTCGAAAAATATTCCCATACAATCTAGTAGGATAAGAATAATCAGCAAAAATATTGCAAACTCAAGAAAATAATTGTATGTATAATCTGGAATGTTTCAAATCTGAGTAGATATAAATTCAGCTAACCAGTCGAACCCGTAGGCTACGGTCCAAGGGTGGGTTTAGTAGTTTCTTAAAAATAAAATAAGAAGTGTGTGCAGATATAAGATAAATAAAGTATGCTCCGTTACCGAGACTATATTTGCAATCCTCTAACTGCCCCGATCGTTTAATAGAACGCCCTATAGAATATTATATCATTTCGTGCTTCTGTCAAAACTGATATTTACTCTGTATTTTAACTGTTGAAGTTGCTATCTCTAATATTTACAATATTTAAGTATTCTGTATATTACTACGTTTTTGTATTACCCGGAATACTTTCTTTTAGCGGGTTGCGCAAATATGACGTTGAAAGTTCGCGCTAGTATTCTCGTAAAGCCGCAAAACCAAACGTTATACTCATTGGTGTTTAAGATGATGAAACATGAACAATCTCCATAATTCATCAGCCATTAGGTATGTGTTAAAACCCCAAAATAATAGGAGAAATACCCATGATGATAAAATTTACATAAGTTTTCCTGAATATGGTGCGAAAAATAACACTCATAATAATTTTTGTGTTATTGCAGTTCGTATTGTTACAATAAATATCTTCAATCTAATTCTAGCTTTAACTGGTTGCTGTTACGTACTTGTAGGTGGCCTCTCATAAATTACTTGTACGTTTGTTAGTACGAAACGTTGATTTTTGTTATTATATGATCTCCGTGGTTATTTAGACAGTATTAAATTCTATCATAACAGCGAGCTACTTGTGGTTGCTGCGTTTAATTTGAAATTAAGTTCGACATTACTATTGATGAATATTTCACTATAATAATTGTATTTTAGTACCAAGTAAACCAGCTATATCGGCATGTAAGTGACATACTTTGTAAATAGGAGTAGCTGCTAAATAACCAGGTAAATGTTTATTTTTTCTGTAAAGTTTCGTAATGTTCATGATTCTTTCTTGAAGATTCGCTTGAGAGTAAACCGTATGAGACAATGGAACTCAAAAATTCAGGAATATTTTATGAAAGAATTCTTTTTAATTAAATCGACTAGAGTGTATTATAATGGACGGGTTGAAGTCTATTGTTGACACAAGAGGAAGGATACAGAATTAACATATAGACAAGGTGTTTGGCCTCCTCTTGTTGTTAGAAATTCACAATGTCGCCCCATTCTATTCTAGAATAATTAAATTTACTTAAATCATCTAAAGTTTTCTTGTTCTGCTAATTCGTTATTTATTAATAAATAAATTAACATTATATAATCTCCAATACATCCTCTATATTACTTAGTGTTGATATTTTAATAAATGATTCATTTTAAACCAATGCTAATGTTGTGAATTAAGTTAAAGCTGTAAAACAGAAACTAGAAAACATGTAATTTCCTATCCAAAAAAGCTTCTGACATACTAAAATTTAAAACGTTCAGCATGGAAGTTTGGGAAACATAGAAACGGCAAATGCCAAGCCGTAAAAGTATAAAGTTATAGTGACCAAACGTAATTTTATTTAGAGTTTTCACGGAGAAATTAATAATAAATAAATAACAGTTCTAGCTTAAGCAAGCAGAAGTATTGTATTTACCAGAGAAACATGTATCTGAAAATTAGGTAAAGTATTAAAAAAATCACTTCGAAGGTAAACGCATTTCAGAAGCTTTAACCTGCGCGTTTTTTACGAACGTCCGCTAACAATCCTAAAAAGTTCCACTCAATAATTAATATAGGCCATCAAATCTTCAAAGTGAGACCTGAAATTAGTTTCCAGAGATTTTAGATTGATTACCAGACATGCGGCCGAACCAAAAATACTGCTAATGATATAGCCGGTCGCTCGAATCATTACTCCGACGTTTTACCGAGTTCAGTAAATATAGACGGACTTTTGATGTGCTACAAGCACCACAGACGACGTAATTGATGCTATTAAATAAATATTGTGGAATAATCGCAAAATGTTCAAAGTGTTTTAATTATTCCGTGAGACTTAAGTTTGCTCACCTGAAGAAGGTAGGTTTTATATAAATTATGAACTCTATTAAGTGGTCGCTCAAAGAACTGAAACGAAAAATAAACATTTTATATTAAACATGAATATTTAGTAAGATATACATTTTTAGATACATCCTTCCAAGTTATTCCATATTAAGTAATCGCTACTCCCTCTGTGGGCGACATATACTTGAAATGATTAATAAAAATAAATCAAATAACATTTAATAGACTTGATCAGCTTGCATTCCGTTATGATATCTTTATTTTAATTTCTATTTTTATTTACGTAAAGTAAGTTGGGCGCCAGGTGACAACTTTTAAATACTTGTGGCCAAAATATGTAAATTGAAATTCCATGGTTTAACTCTAGAGCACAAGTAACTCGAATCTTAGGAGTCGGTTCCGTTACGCTTTACTATTATACTAGAAAAAAGGAAAATTGGTACAATTTATCAATAAGCAGCCAACTTCTGCCGGAACCTATACACGTCATAGCCGTTTGCAACCATTTCAGCTAGTAATTGCTAATAAATGCTCTGTGTAAATTAAACAGATTTAATTATAACTTTCTGCTGTATTTGAAGTTCTCTAGAACACACGTACTTCTTCCTAAGGTGTGATGTAATATGGGTACCTTTTTGATGTAATCTCTGCGTGGAAATTATAATGATGTTCTTAGAAAGTCCTTTACCCCAAATGTCACTTGAACTGGGCTGCAATCCAATTCTTGTTTCGTGAAACTCGGCCGATTCGACGAATTCCATACAGGAACCATTATATTCAATATTATTCGGCATGTAGTATTACCTTACTCTCATTTTTAATAAACTCGTATTTACGCTTGACAGAAAACTTTTACTTTATTACACATAAACAATATTTTAAATTAATTTTACTTTTCAGGAACCCAACAAAAATGCGTGCATCCTCACCGAATTTCAAAAGGACGCTCTTTTTCATTGTTTTGTAAACAACTAACTTGGCAACTAACAACTTTACATAGCAATGATGCTAAAAAATGCTTAAAAATACAGTATGGGTACTTGCATTAAATTACAATTTAATAAATAAAGTAAAATAATTTTGTAAATATAATAAATGTTCTGATTTCAGAAATGCAATGTACATGTCCGAAAGCTGCCTCTTACACACTTTCCGCACTTCACGGCTGTCAAATACACATCTTCACAAAATGCCCCGTTTAATGCTGCTGCTTCCATATGAATTGAAATAATCCAGAGCTAAGCTCATATCCAAGCTTTTGGCATGTAATAGAATCTTTCTATCATATTTATTTAATATAGAATACTTTTCAAGTAGGATCTTTAACAATACTCTCTCTTCGTGACAGGTATATGCAGAATACAAATTTGGCAGTGCTTCAGACCAAGCACGAAGTTATCTGTGTCTTGATCGGCCCTTTGTTAATGATCACAATGGAACCGAATTCCAAGATAACAACCAATTGTACTAGTATCCTTTATAAAATGAATTTAACCGAACTTACGAATCAAAAATTATCACAATGTATATTAGTCCTTGTAAAGCCAACATTTTTTTTATATAAGAGTAATGCCAAAGGCAACTCCTTAATTCCCATTCCACCCAGCTTATCTCCGCTCAGCACATTTTGTGCTAAACATGCCCAACTACAACTAAGACACCACGAACACTCTGGGAAATTGCAATGGTCAGGATTCGATCCTGAGCGACTTTCGAAGAATAGCTACGAAATCAAGCTCTGCGGCCACTACTCTACCGCGATCCTCCGAGCCAACATTGGAATGACACATTATAGAAACATCTACAAATAGCTAACATGAAATGTTTAAAAAGTTTGGACGTTGAATTCTCAGACTGACGCTGTCGCATTGGAGTCACGTGAAATTAAACCAAAAATAAACAGCATTTAATAGTTCCCAATTGTTTACATAGAGGGTGGTCAAGCAAAGATCCAACAGCTGTTAGTTTCTCTGCAAGACGCTAGCGCGTACGTCGTGTTTCTGTCAATCAGCATGGAACAATAAGTGAATATTATATGTTGCTCAGTTACGGAACATTCTAACAGAAATTTATAAAGCGTTGAAAACTGATGATACTGCCCTAAGTCAAACTACCGTGTTTGAGTGGTTTAAACATTTTAAAGATGAACGTGTTGAATGTTCAAGATGATGCTAGAACCGAGCGTCCGTTGAAATGTTGAAATATACAGATTCGGTGAGAAAAGTTGCTGCAATTATGGCAGAAGATCGTCAAATATCTCTCCGAATGATGGCAGATGAATTGAACGTCAACTGTGTTACATGAAAATATGTGCAAAGTTCCTCTTATAGAGTCTTACAGATGAGCAGCGTTACATCATGCTCAGTTTTCGTTTCAGACCTGTCGCGATATTGAAAATTTTATGTAAGATCCTTAGGCGAAACAGCAGGGTCTGCAGGAGATTAGAAAACCAACATTCAAATGGTTTCGTTGGCAAAACACAAGAATTAAAGCCATGCGGATTATCTTTTCAATAAACAGGAAGTGATACATAAAGAATTTGTGCCTGAACAAGTAGAACATTTGACGCCGAAATGATACAGAGATTATAGCAACGCATTTCTATGTATCCGCAATTTTGAAAAAGTAGTTGGTTCAAGTTGCACCTGCCCATTCTGCACTTATTATGAAGTTATTTTTCCTTAAACACGGCGTTGGTGAGATTTGCCTTATTCATCTCACTATGTACCAGACTTCTTTTTCTTAAATCGTGAAAAGGAAACGATATCGGGGGTTGAATAGGTATATTTAAAAAACGGTTACCCACTGAATTAAAAGCAGTTTCTTCAGACGCGTTTGACAATTGATTTAAAAAGCTTTTTCGAACGTTGTATATTTAAGTAGATGGAGATTATTTTGAAAAAGATCAGATATTTTACGTGTTTCCTAAATTGTATTTCCATAACTCGTGCCAATCCGGTAATCGAATTCCATATCAATATCTTCCTAAAAATATAAAGTACGTACATCCAATTAATTCTTTACAAAAATGTTCACTTCTACCGGAACCGGAAGTGAAAGTCGGACATGTTGGAGATAACATTTTCTTCTTAAAGGTTGATCCATAATCCTGAAACAGGGAAGGAGAATTGTAACACAAACCGATATACTGTTTTTAAAATTAAGGCCGCTTACATGTTTCGAAATTATCTACTGTTTGTTAGATTAATTAAATGAGCATACAGAAAAAGGTCAATTAATTAATATTCTTTAACCATTAGAATTATAGCGCGTATAAAAGTTTTTTAATGAAAAACCAATTGTAAAAATTGCGAACGTTCCATGATTGCAATTTCAGATAATTGTTTTCGGAAAAGGATGTATAGATTTTTACATAATGCTCCAATTGTATTTAAATGACAGTAAAATTATAATTTAGGTATAGAAAATCATTTAATTTATTGAATAGACACGTCTCTAAGTACTTGTACTGAAACATTATAGTTATCATTCGTTATTCAAAACTTGTCCCATCCGGAAATCCAATACTGTTTTCTAATTATTTTGAAAACTTAAACTAAACAAATTAATGCTCTAATAACTGTAATAGATATCAGTTGACACAATCAATTTTCTGCATTTAAACATATTTGGGAAGACAGTATCAGCACAACTTTGTTATCCGGGTATGTGATTTCAGCTAGGTGTAATTTTGTTTCATTTTATGTTAATTTTGCACTACTTTGAACTGGTAGACTTAATTTGCAACATTTTTTTACTTTTTTAGGGGAAGTATTAATATAAATGGCTTCTAAACAATTAGTTTGTATAGAGAACCAAGCTCCAAGTAATGATTAAATATTTGAAAAAAAAAATGTAAGCAGTGGCTAAAAATGGTTCAATCTCATTGGAGTACTCAAAAGGGTTGATTGTGTCCATACCAAAGACCAATTACAACCTATTAGAAAATACTTTTTAAAATATTTCGGAAAACCGAGATATCAAGCTGATTCGTCTTAACAGACTCACCTTGTACATTAATTATTTTGATATAAACAACAATTTTTGAAATTTTTGATGTAAGGATCTAATAAGTATTTTGGAAAATAGAGTAAGATTTTGATGATTTTACTGTATAATTCTGAATAATTAAAACATGCGAACATCTTAATTATTTATCTTAATTATTTATTATTATTTTTAATGGAAAAAAATTGTTAGTGTTTTTATTTAATTCTTTATCTGTTTGTGGAAAACTATGAAAATATAATAAAGTCCAACTACATATGTCACAAAATAAGAAATTACAACAAAATTGTATCTTTTATTACAGTTAATGTTACAATTTCTATTGAGTTTAAACACTTAAAACTTTCGTAGCATAGTATAAAGTGGGCAGATAATAAAATTTAGTAATTAACAGTGATGGGCCAACCATCCGGATTATAGACATAGCCAATAATCCGGATTTCCAAATTCCTATTAGTTAAAGAGGGGTCCGGATTAACAAAGAATAAGGATTATCGAAAATTCAGATTATTAGATGCGCATTGTATTATCTTCTTTCACATTATCTCCTCTATAAGATGATCTCGTTTTCATTTGAACCGCACTTAGGTACACTTTATACATTAGTGGGTATGTATACTACATGACTAACGTGCCAAAAAAGTAAAGCGAATGAGTTTTTTTTTCAAAAACAAAAGGTAGGTATGTTGCTGAAAGAACCATTTTGACAATGGAATTTTTTTAATAATAAGTTTCCATTGTGGGATCTCAGAATATTGTTGTTAATAGCCATAGACTGTTTAAAACATGGAACATTCCTGGAAAAACTTTTCTTCCCCTATTGTTTCTGGCAAGTTGAAATAATCCAGTCTTGGTTAGGATTGGTAATATAGTTTTCTGTGACAGTTTTCGTGAAAATCTTAGGCAACCTTAACTGGTGATTTTGTTTTCAAATTAGGTTGTGTATGTGAACGGGACATCAAGGCGATCATTAAAATTTAAAATCCAATGCAAGTTTAAATTGTTAGAAGAAATGCCATATACATGCCCCTAAAATAAATTAATAATATATTATTAAGGTAAAGAGCAATCAGAATCAAAACAAACTAAAGTATGGTCCTGGACGTGAATAAGCACAAATAAAATTGTCAACGGGCCACAGTGACAATTATTAAAGTGATTATTAAATACTTAAACGTGCAGTCGTTTGAATTAATGTGAGTGAATCGAACGTTGCCCATCATTCTTTGGCAAGGATGGACAAGATTTAATTTGGCTTCCGCTGTGTAATTCAATAATTTTGAATTTCTTGTTGTACAAAAAAGTATAAAAATTTGAGTTTATGGATCGACCTTAGGAGTAACCCTTTTATGTTTACTTTTCTCATCTCTATCTACTCGTATAGTTTCATGATACATTCATATTAAATAGGAACTATTCAATAAAAATAAAACTTAAGTACAGTAGGAAATTTGTTAAATAAAATTAGTTTTTTATTTCTGCTCAGCTTTGTACATCCCTACAGTGTGTCGATGGCAAAGCTCGCTTGTCATCATACTTGATTGAAACGCGTTTTGGAGATCATTCGATGAAGATAAGGCTAGCTGCTTATTCGATTTAGAGCTTGTTCTGAGATGTTGTTAACACCTTGCTCTTGGTGGTCTTTATTGGCATAATTAAAGCTGCCGTAAAAAGCTGAGGTATTTTGTCAGAATTTTAATTCCAATTAACTAACAATTCTGGGAAAGCATTTACACAGAAATACGCTTTTATGAGAAACCCGGAGGAAAAAATTCTTAAAATAAGATTAGTGTGCTGGCTCAGTTGCTCAACGAAATGATGATGGTTCGGCAAATCTAACTTAATTTATTTGTATTATCTGATCTTAACAATTAAAAGATGTAAGTTAAGACAAGACAACCAGATATGGTTTCGCTGTACTTGGGTGTATGATTTTTAAAATGTCAACCTTGCAAGGAAGCTTATAATGGACAAACAGCGCAAGCAGCTGTAATGTTAATTGGAACATTAGTAACTGGGAATGTAGATAGCAGCATATTTAAATTCTATAATGTATAAGAGAGGCGGCCGTGGGCTAGAGGTTAGAGCGTTAGATTTCTACGCTGAAGGCCCTGGGTTCAATTTCCAGTACCGGAACATCGGATCTGTAACGGCTAATCTCCCTCGCGAGGCAATGGCAAACGAGCGAGATATTACGCCTAGTAAATCTTCTCTGGAGTAGAAGCGTTTACACTCTCCGTGGTTCGGAGCCCACGTTAAGTTGTAGGTCCTCTACGCCTGTGGCACTTTAAACGCACAACACAGGCATAGTGTTACAAAAAATCTTCACACTAGCCCCCACAGGGGTAACGGCAGGAAAAAATAAAACTTTCGTAACAGACATGAAACACCGAATCATTACCCACGGATAACTCATTGCAACGTTTCGGTGTGTTCAGCATGACTAACTCGTCTGCGAAACGGGTGTGGGCGAATCGACAACAAAATGCTCAAAAGGGCGCCAAGATCCTTCACCAATAGTCGTGCAGCGATTCTCATGACCTACCTTAACGGATCCAAGTAAGGGCAAACTCTTACCACAAAGAATAAAACTTACGGCTCTCAACATACAAACAAGAACACAATAAAACAGCAAAGTGAAGTGAGTGATATCAATAAAGCCTCTATAATCAGTAATATAACATAGAAAAAATTTGCAAGAAAATCGGTATAATAACAAATAAATCAACAGTAAATCAACAGTAAACCTAATACCAATAAAGTTAAATCAAAGGTGGTACACCCTGTATATCAACCACGAAAAAAACACACAAGACAAATTATTCGCACACCCTGTATATGAGTGCCCAGTGCCCCTACAATTTTAAGGTGAAGCGCAAGTTATCAAATATTATTAATATAATAATTACTGCCCTGTATGACAAATACTAGGTAGCAATAAATAAGCAAATGGTAAACTCAATATCTGATCCAACTTAATGAATGCCTAAAAATTCTGTGAATATCAGTTAAACTGCATAAAACACAAATTAAATACATAAGTGAGTAAGCCAGAATTGAGATAACACCATAAATTATAACTGACTCAAAACTAATCAACAGATTAATTGTGTAAATACAGAAATTACACAAATGCTGAAGTACATTAATACAAATAATACAAAAAAATAGCAATATTTAAATTATACGATTTACATAACAGGTCAAACTAATTCAAGAAAACTCGAATTGAGGGATTGGTATCGCATAAACAACAGTAATCTTAATTAAATATCAAAGTGCAGTGAATAACAGGTAAAAAAATTACACTGAGTGCACCTACCGATGGTAAATGACCAGTCGCAAATGCATATTATAGTTCAAAACGGCAAAAAATACCAAAAAGGTAAAATTATAACATATACACAGTATTGGCTCTCCCCGTGTAATTTGGTACCTGCCGTGATGGTTTTAATTGGCCACGGAGATCTAAATACGTTCGCCCGAGATAAAGATCACAGAACACTGGGATAAAAAAATCAAACCTTGGTTGTTAGATGGGCTGATTGTCTCTAACTTCGGATGGTACGTAGAAATCGATAGCTAGAGGTGAACTAGATCAGCTGGTTGTTCAGAAAACGGCCCCACGAGGCTCCACGTAGCATGCGGCGGGTAATGTATCAGTTTTTGGTAAAGTGTTGAATTAATCTGGGCTATAACCAAAGAGAATTTAGCGTAACACCAAAATAACTCACAGACAACTGACTAAATTCTCTTATAGACGAGGATGACTTAGATAATCCACGCAGAAATTTCCAAAACTTAAATCGCCTCTACACGTATACCAGCAACCACAACTTGCACGGCCAAGAATTCAAGAGGAAGTCCCTTTCGACATTCAAACTTCAGGAAATTCCACCCACCTAATTAAAAAATACACCTACAACTTCAAAACAATTTTCCCAAAATTCCCTAGACAACAGGATCTCAAAAAGTTTGAATGAAGGTTGGCGGCAAAAGGGACACCCTTCAAACTGTCGGGATGCTACTGCGAAATTTAAACATAACAATAGGAGAGAAGATCGGTACGCCCTGTGAAAGATAAAGCACTCTAAGAAGAAGAAGAATGTATAAGAAAAATAAGTGCGAGTTTCTATTCACCAT
>JABXWE010061093.1:0-11848 GCA_014611495.1 Limonius californicus
GAACATTAATTTATTTTACATTTTGTACATAGGTTAGTGCTAATTAATAAATACATTTCTTTTACATTTAGTCATTTTTGAACCCTGGACATCTCACGAGCTTATCCGAGTAATATAAGCAATATTAACGTGAGGCCTAATAAGCGTAAGCGGGCACTCCGTTACAATGTACTCGGGGCAAGTTAGTTTAAATTGGAATATCAGTTTTTGTGACTGTAACAAATAATGTTTATTTCTGAATATTATTCTTCGTAGGGTCAATATTTTTTCGTAATAAAATAGCAATTAGACGCAATTAAAAAGTTTACTTCTTACGTGATTTTTCTTATTTAAAATTTAAATAAGTTTAACATCACATACAAAAACTACATTTTAACGTTTGGTTCTAATCATTTATCTCCACCTCCCCAAACAATCTCCTCCTATTTATATACATTCAATCAACATTGTTAAATACAAAATATCCTTTAGGAAGGCCGAATCATTTAGAATTTTTTTGTCCCATTTTGTATAATGTTGCATAATTTATACTAAACAAGTAAACCATAAATGTATGTAAATTGGTCGTCGTAATACATATACAAAATAAAAATATGGCATAGAAAAGTTTTACTTGAAAATGTAGAAAGAATAATTTTCTTCAAAGTTTTATATAGAGGAGGATAAAATAATATTGACCCTTTATTGAACACAACTGTTATTCACAATTAAAAATTGTCTGTTCTAATAAAATCAGTTATATAATTTGTTTTTAATTTATAAATGTGCTGTGATACGTTACACAACCAATGTTCTACAACTGTAAATTTGAAAATGGGCGTACAGGTACATGGTCGTTTGTAAATCATTTAAGAATTGTATTTAATATACCTTTATTACACAATTTACTTAATAAACAATATTATAAAGCAGTTGTTAAGGTGAAGTAGATATAACGTTGTCTTAGAATACTTGTCCATATATTTAATTTGTCGACAAATAGATTCTTCATGATGCATTTCCAAATGTACCAAAATGCTATAAGAAATAAAAATTATTTGTTTTATTTTTTGGCAGTGAGTTATAGAAACAAAACTAATAGAAAGATTAAATTATTCTGAAACAATAAAAAATTTTATTATACATTTTGTATAAATGTAAATACACTGCATAACATTTATCCATAATTTACTATTCTATTAGCTTTCAGTTGATAAATTTGTACAGAACTGCATCTTAAAAAGTGATATAGCCATATAAATATCCCAAACATGTACATGTACTGTAATTTTGATTCAAATGCAATTATTTATGGCAGCTAGAACATCTTGTCGCTTCTATTTAGTGTTTGCTTCTTAACACAAAAGATTAGAAATTTTATTATTTTATTATTTGTATATAGGTCCAGCAGAATAATAGGGGAAATGCAAATACAGGGTGTATATACATAGGCGTACAACCTTCAGGCAATGCTAAGTTTGGGGAGAAATACACCCAGTTTGAACTGGGTTTAAACTTTTTCAGATTTTTAAATATATTAAAAATTATTTTTGTAATATAAAGTAAAAGCTTGCCAATTTTTGTTACTATATAATTCATTTTCTAATATCATTCGCTGTAAGAGGCAAGACAAGACGTCCTAAATAATTTTGCATAATTCGTTGCAACAATTAGTTTTGGCATTGCTCTAATCGCTGCACCTATGTTGTCTTTTAATTCATTTAATATTATTGGCCGTTCCACGTATACTTCTGATTTTAGATATCCCCATAAAAAAGCCATAAGCCAAGTCCCGTGACTGGGGAAGTTGTTTATGTCTCCAAATCGGGAAACTAACTTATTTGGGAAGATCAATCGTAAAATTACCGTTGATTATATACAGTGTCTTTCGCTTCTCACGTTTACATCCCGGCATCTTCCTTATATTTTCCGATCGATTTCAAATTTTTATCAATTATACTACCCTTTAAATTGGCTATTTTTACAATTTTTTAAATTTATTTTACTGCAAACCGATAGCTTACTACGATCAAAATTAAATGACAAAAATTGAATCATAGTAGGCCTAATATTATGGAAAAAAGTTACTAAGGAAAGTTCAGCATTACAAAAGTAACCCAAATCAAAAATTCCAAAAGTTTACAGTTTCTGCATTATTCTTAAAATAAATATAAAGTACATGATATCCATATAACTGTTACTCCTATTTTATTATAGAAAAAATTCCAGTAATATCAAAATAATCCTAATAAATTATATCCCTTTTCAGTAAACCCCTATTAAGTCTTATACATTTTTCGAGCCGGGTTCCGTGTTGTTAATAACTTTCCTAGGTTGTTCTTACAATACATCGCGGCATGTTTGGACACTTTTAATACAGAGGTTTGTTTTAATGTTGTGTAACGTCTTAATAACATTATTATATACTTTTTGTTTTATTAATCCCCACAAATAAAAATTCAATGGCTATATACCAGCGAAACAGTGGCCAAGGAATTGAACATTGTCGAGATCGATACGTCTCGTATGAGACAAAGCAATGAAAGAAGATAAACTATATTATTTAATTTCAATGTTAATCTTTTACAACATTGAAAAATCTAATTTCATAAATTTTCGGTGGATGGGTAGTTTCAAAGAGATATAACTATCAGGATGTATTGTTTCAAAAATTGCAGCGGCCTTTAGGTATTGCTTATACTTCTTACTTTCAACTTTCAATAACTTAAATGAGAAAAGCTATTTTTAAATTTCTCTATAGTACATGGGTAAAAATACTTTTTCAAAAATTATAGATAGTTTTAACTTCTACATTAATGGTTAAGCTTCAGTTAAATTTGTTACATTTGCCTTTTTAAGTGATTACGTTTTTCCAGGAATATCATATACTTCGTTTCTTTCAAGGCGAATTTATTCCTGGAAACAGTACGCAAAGTGATCTTCAAAACACTAGGTATTCGCTTAAAATAAATTGTTTCTTATTACTAAAATATATTTCTATAATTACATTTACATGGTGGAAATTAAAAAAACGATTATTTTCCCTATTCAACTCTGTTGATTTCTATTTTTACATTTATTTTATAATCATCATCATCATCATCATCATCATCATCATCTGACATGGAGCCATATAAATAAATCTGTTGGTTCTTACGACTCGGAAACGAACATAAAACTTAAAAATCCAAACTAAGTTAAAAAATTTGAGGAAAACAATTTTAAAACGACGAGAAGCACGTTGACAGAAAAAAGACCGATGCTCAGCAGTGGGATGAAAGGCTGTTGATGCATGTATGTATGTATGAAGAGCGATGCTCTGGTGAACCACGGCGCACCGTCAAATACTTAGCAGCACTTTCTGGCTATGAGGTTGTCATGTTAATAACCGCATTTGAAACAACTTGCTTTCTTTTATCGCTTAATTGGATCTACAGGATATTACCCTTTCCGAATTCATGCAACCTGGAGCTACACTAACAAAGTTAATCAATGGCATTGTAAACTGGGAAATTGTAATTGTATATCGTATCTCGACAGCAACATAAAGCCACAGAACTTCTAGTATACCTCAATCGACTAAAATTTTGTATGTACGTTGCATCAACCATTAATTATCAACGCTGCTCTGTTTATTATAACTCCTTCCAATAACAAAAGAAGTTTTCAATGAGTACATCTTGTATTTGCAATAACAGAGGCTGCAACAGCGTATTAAATGGGAACTCGATCAGGATAGAATATATTTATTCAAGCAACATATTGACGAACTGATTATTAGTGCTTCGTATGTGTTTCAGTATCAATCCCAACAACCAGGAATTCACGAATCACGTTGAAACTTTTCTTAATAATCAAACTTCAATCACTAGCAATATTATCCCACACACTACCAAACTATCGGAAATTAAGGATATTAGCAAACAACTTCCAAATATGGCGGCTCGATTTAATTACAAATATTCTGTTGAAACATCTACGGTCTATCCTTCTTGTTTCGAACCTCGATTTGTTGAATTACACTCACGCGTCCTGTGAAATTGATATAGTTTTATGTACGTAAATTCCTCGATAAATCGTATTTCTATTAGTTGAAATTTTGGATAGGTCGAAGTGTTTTTCTCTGTATAAATCGTTTTCTTTTAATTCTTTCTAGAAATTTACCTACAACTACAAGTAACTGTGCACTTGTGTAAATGTACAACAAACTAGGTTGCTTGAACTATTTTTAGTATGAGCCAGTCGACAATGGACTTCAGCAAGAATTCCATCACTGATGAAGCCAGTAGAGTAGTAGATAACATTATCGACTTTTTACGTGAATGATATTGCGATTAATAGACAAATGTTGTGCACATATTAAATATAAAAAAACAGGAACAACAAATACTACCCAAGCATATTGTAAAACTTCAGGAGGTGAAATTAGTATCATAATATTTGTGAACATTTCCTGTAAGATAATAATTGTGCATATTTACTTTAGGCTGCCGTTCCCTTAACAATCCGAAATTGAATTTTCGCTAAGCTGATTATTATTTTGTTTCTATATCAATTTGCCTGAAAGAAGTTTGGTTACAACTTCGACAATTCCGAAATATTTTGACCTTCAGCAACACAGGTCAATATTTCTTTGGTTAATAAATATTGTCTTTTTAATTGGAAACACTGCAACTTAATCATCTCTTAGACAGTAAGGAAGAATTTAAATAATAAAAATAATTAAAGTCCTGTCCAGTTGCTATATACACCACTGAAACTACTTAAAAGAATTATTGCCGCAAGACTAGAAAGGCTTATTGCAGCAGAAAGAATACTTGTTTGGTTTACGCCATTCATATTCATTAAAAAAGTTTAGCACGAAGCTGTCGACTACAAAATAATGACGCTTTATTTCCGTTTATTAAATCAATATCTGTTATTCATTCACGACCGGTCACACATTCGCAGTATAAACAAATTCGGCCAAATCGGAATGAAGCCAATTCGTCCAGCAGTTAAAGATTTGTATTAAATCAATTTCTCTTTATCTGTCCATGTGTAATATCCTCACCTTTAAAAATTGCAACAGTGTAGTATATGAAGTTTGAAAATGTAATTTCCAGACTGTTACAATAAAAAGTAATAGAATTTAAACACCACAACAAATATTTTATATTGATTCAAGAAGTAAAAAAGTCATACTAACCGAAATCAACCCAAAAAAGCACCGGGTTTTGATCTAATCATCGGTAAAGTGTTGCAAGAAACCACTCATAATTGTCTGGAACGTGTAACAATAATCTTCAACGCCATTCTGAGACTTAACCACTTTCCCAGCCAGTGGAAGGTAGCTCAAATCATAATGCTACCCAAACCGGGGAAAAACGTATATGAAGTAACACCATACCGACCCATAAGTGTCTTACTATTACTATCGAAGGTGTGAAAAATTGTTCTTTAAAAGGCTTAAACCGACGTTAGATAAAAAAAAAAATTATACCAAATTACCAATTTGGATTTAGAGAGCAACACGGGACGATCGAATAGGTTCATAGAATCGTGAAATAAATTAGCAACGATTTGGAACGCAAAAGATACTGTTCCGCTGCATTTCTGGACATAAGTCAGGCCTTCGATAAGGTATGGCACTAAGGCCTACTATATAAATTAAAAAATAACCTACCACATCATTAGTTTCAAGTACTGAAGTCATATATCTAGAAAACCGCTGGTTTCTTATCAAACAACAAGAAGAATACACAGAAATGCACTCTATCAACTCTGGTGTACTACAGGGTACCTTTTATACACGACTGACCTACCAACCACTAGACTTACAACAGTAGCCACATTCGCAGATGATATGGCAGTACTAGCTTCGCCCACGAATGCTGCTGCTGCTGCGTCAACAAATCTACAGAACTACAAAAAATGGAGGATTCGAGCCAACGAAACAAAGTCTGCACATATAAGTTTCACAATGAAACGAGACTCATGTCCTGCAGTAACCTTAAGTAACTGCCAACTGTCACAAACCGAAGATATAAAAGACTTAGGTGTCCATCTCGACCGACGACTTACTTGGCGTAAGCATACATCCACGAAACGAAAACAGCTCGGGATCAAATTCAGCAAAATATACTGGCTTATAGCCCGTAAATAAAAAATGACATTAGAAAATAAGCTACTAGTATACAAAGCCTTTTTGAAGCCAGTGTGGACGTATGGAGTTCAACTGTGGGGAACTGCCAGCTCGTCAAACATTGAAATCCTCCAAAGATTTCAAAATAAAGTGTTTTCAACAATCGTCGACGCCCCGTGGTATGTCCCGAATCCCATAATTCAAAGTGACCTCCAAATAAATTGAAAGAAGAAATTAAAAACTATTACGTGAAATACCAAGACCGAATAAATGTGCATCAAATGAACTAGCCAAAACAGTTATAGACAATATTAATGAAGTCAGGAGGCTCAAACGTTTTAAGCCCTCGGATCTTACTAACAGGTTTAATTAAAGCTACCAATAATCAATAATCGATACTGTAGTCGGACAATACTATGTTGTATATAATTATAACGTACATTAACTAATTATCAAGTAAAGTGTAAGGAAAAGAGAACAATCAATGGACTGTTCTCTACAAGACATTTACCACTCATTAGCATACCATTTACCTATTGTTTGTGTATAACAGATTCTAAATATAACGGAGATAATAAAAAAATATTGATTCAACGTACTCTGTATTTAATTTAATACGCTTATTGCCACATCCAAACATTTTTTAAAGCACTATGTAAGAACAGTCCCAAGAAACTGCTTTCAATTCGGTGGTTACATTTTTCATGATATCTAAAACCGTTTCCCCTTAAGAAGAGTTTTCACTTTAGGAGAGAGAAAAAATTTGCTGGTACTAAGTCAGGTGAATAGGATATGTGCTGCTCTCAACAAAATCGCGTTTAATGAGAAATGACTTCACATTCAGTACAGAATGGACAGATGCATTGCCATGTAACAAGAACCAACTACCCTTTTCGTAAAATTGCATTTACACTCCAGAAAGGTGCTGCAATAACCTCTTCTTCACTTTAACGTCGAATATAGATTTAGTGTTTGTCCTTCAGGTCCAAATTCTTCCTAAATTGAAGCCTGTTTCAGGACAAACATACCGGCATGATTTTATTCTGGATTTTTGGGAACGAATCTTTTAGCTGTTAGTGATGATTTTCCAAACTGCTGCATGTTTTGGCGTTTCTTCTCAGGATAGTACTGAAATACCCATGGCTCATCACCCGTGTCACTGTAGTTAAGGAAATTTACCTTGTCACGGCAAGTCTGATCAAATTTATGAACAATGCAACTCGTCTTCGTTTTCGCCCATTCCTAAAACTGTGCGAGACCAACTATGCACAAATCGTTCTCATTACTAAATATTCATGTAAAAGTTTTCGAATCGTCTTTTTTCTGATGTTAAACTAATTTGATTTCATTTGGAGGGATATTCGTCAATATTCTATCAATATTTTACGAATTCTTACGACCGAATCTGCATTTCGAGGAAGTGACCGATTCCCGGTGCTAGAGTCATCTTGAACATCCTTACGTCCATCCCTGAAACTATTCGAACACACTAGTACGAGTTAAGGTGATATCACCGTACACAATTGTTAGCATTTCATCAGATTATGTTGAAGTTTCCTTAATTTACAGCAAAATATGGTACCCAGCTCTTGCCCCATGACGACCGACAGAAACACGATGATTGCGCTAGCGTCCTGCGCAGACGCTATTAGCTGTTCGAGCTCCGTCTGACCAACATGAACTATTATATCGTTTTACTTTTAGTTTAATTTTACGTTATTCCACTATTCAATACGGAAACTAAATTGCCAAACCTCGTATACAGAATAACACATGGCAATGTAATATTTTCATTTTATGTAAATTTATAAATTTACTACGTATTCTTGTAAATCACTTTATCATATTTTCCGGAATCCCGAGGATCAAACTTCGGATTGCGGTTGGATAAAAGTCTAACTTGGAGGTTTCGTATAAAAGCGAAGTATTCGCTTCTTTTTTCATGCTATACTCCATGAATAATAGACGATTCCCTTTTAAAATAGAATGCTGCTATGAATGTACGTAGAAATACTATGATCGCATACCTTATATTATCTGGAGTGGATCATTAAGAGTAAAAAACATCATAAGGATATTAATATATTTCAGAATAAAGTATACGAATCGCTATTGCCGTAAAGTGGTATCTAAATAACGACAAATTACATTGTTATTAAACGATTACAGAAGTATTTGTGCACAATAGAAGAAAATTCATGAATACGTTTCAGAAGGATTAATTCTACAACTAATTCTGTAATATAAAATGATATAAGTTTTGGGCAGAAAAGTTGTAGTTTAAAAACTAAAGGTTCTTATCTGTAACAGTTGACCTGTAAAATTATAAAACAGAAAGGGATAATAAAATATACGTGTGGGATACTTACACCTAACGTTTGATGGAGGTTTGTATGCTCTTATTTGTGTTGTGCATTTTTGCTATATTTGGTTGCCACCTGCGTTAAGGCAAATAATAATAATAATAATAAGGCAAAGATCTATTATCTTCCTTTTTTAAATTGTCATTCTAAGGTTATTGTGCTAATTGGGCGAATCCGCTGGACTTTTTAATTTGTCTTACATGCTTTTTAAATATTGGAATTCTGTGAACTATAAAGTTTGCAATATTACACTCTAAAGAAGCCGAGGCGTGAATGAGGGGAAGGACATCGCCAGTAGTAGACTAACGACGCTCCTGACTAAAAGTGAAATCTGCTATTCTTAAATGGATTCCGGAAACCCCTCCTTAGTCGTAGCAGGATCACACATAGAAAACTGCAGAGGTGGCGATGAAGGACAAAAAAATGTAAGAACAACCTTACTCTATATTGAACAGTTCACTTAATTTCATTTTAATAACTTAATGGATAGGTAAATTATAGTGGTCTATATGTGGCTGACTCTCAGTACACATTATGGATATTCTTGAAGGTGTCTAAACAGGATTACATTCTTTGATTTAATTGAATTCGTTTGGTAGTTACCCACAGTTCGAAAGCGATATACAGGGTGTTCTGAAAGTAAATAGACATAGTTTAACTACAGCTTCCTGAGGTTAAATGGGATCGATTAACCCAACATACATTAGTACAAAAGTGCTTCCTTATGGCGCCTAAAAGAAGAAAAAATATGTTCAACGTTGGGTGCTGTCCCAGGATTTTTTCGTATGTCTTTTATCATAATTGTTTTATTACTGACATTTTTCTTTTATGGGTAAGTTTATGACACAGAAGTTATTTTTTACATAAAAATGATGTGCTTGTTTTATGTCGATAAAATGTACCGTTTGTAAGAAAAACGCACCTAAGCGTTTCAGTGTACCAATAAATTAATGCAATTTGTTACATATTTTCAAGTTGCCATCTGTCAGTTTGACACTATTAAACCAGTGTATTGTTGTTTTACCGGGTTATTGTCGAATTTATTAAGTAGTAGTTGTTACGTTTATAAAGTGTTCTTACAGTTTCTGTTTATTAAAATTTAGCATACGAAAAAAATCAGCCGACAACTACAATATGCAGTAATGTTTATATATCAAGAATGTTCGGCTTACTGTGAAGTGTCAGCTTCCATAAACATTTAAATGGGTTTTAAAGTAATCTTTCGTTACAGGACTCATAAAATGTTGTATTTACATGTCACAAAAACGTTTATGTTATACAACGGTTTTTGTCTGCTGTAAATATTACTTAAATGTACGTTCAATAGATAAATATTTGTTAAAGTATACGTAACTTCTGTCGGCTAGCTATTTATTACAGCTGGGAACACTGATAAAAGTTTGAATGAAAGGCCTTGTGGCGGAGTGCTGAGAGGGGTCAGCGGCAGTCTACAATGGACACTGCTTGTAGCTAGGCGTAAACTTGCATATCTTTGGCGTAATAACTAATTAATAGGGTTTGCTAACCTACTAACTGATTGCAATCTGAATATCCTATAAGCTGAGGCGAGGTGCGAATTTAGTGTAACCACGCATGTGATTATTTATAAAGATGGGCTGCAGTGGCAATGTCAACTGCTATAAACAGTGGCGTCCCTGGCAAGGTTATGGTTTATGTCCCATGAAGTGTTATATGTGTTTACCCGAATGATGGTTGCGTGTTATTTATTTATTATTGTATATGGTTTATATCCCGTGAAGCGTCATATGTATTTACCCATATGGTTACGTATTATCTACTTGGTATTATATGTGGTTTACAACTACTAGGTACTATTATGATTGTTACACAAGATTGGTGTGTCTATGTAAGTAGTTGTTGGAAACAGTAGCGTAATGATTATAAGTAGCTATATGAGTAGATAGTGTGTGTGGCATGATTCCCCTAGCAATCATTCGGGAGGTAGTCAGTAGGTAGAGGTTGCATCGTAAATGTGCCTACGTTGAACTGTTATTATTATTATGAATACAACATGAATGTCAGGATGGCATCGACTGACTTTGACGCGGGGGTGTGGATACTACTGATACTCCCCCCTCGCATGGGGGCTGAGCCACCCCCCCCTCGCGACTCCTGTGAATAACAGAGAGACTTGGTATGGATTTGGTCCATAGCCTGGATTCCTCTGGAGGATTGGTGTACCAAAGATATGCATAATTATCGTAATTACTGTACGATTACGAATGACTGCGCCACAGCAGCTAGCCGGCAGATGAGCATCCGTATCCTGTTCGAGTCCCAATCCAGGGGGCTGGAGGATCCCGGGTGAGTACAACTACCCAACATTTCTGACAGGTGAGCAAGTCTGTGTTTTATTATCTGTTGCATGTCGCCGCCAGTGGGTTCTCATCGAATCCGCTGTTTGTTTACCCAGGAACTGCCTAAATGAAATGCATAAGAGCTGCAACAGTACTTAAATTAAAAATTCAATAGTTTTTATTCGCCCCCGTAAGGTCGACCCTAACATTTAATTGCACAAAATTCCGCAGAAAGGAAGCTTCAAAGATCTAAATTTAACAACGTTAGGAAATAGCAAGTCATGTTTCTGATGGTGTAATTCGAGTTTCTTTAATAAATTAACACTAAAAAAGCAAACAAAAGGAACGCAGATATTTGGTTTTTCATGAACTCCATAGTGTTGTGTTTGTTTTTGTTTCAACACTTCAACATATACAGATATTTTTGTTTGAAAAATGGTATTATTTAACTAAATAACGGTTTGTTTTAGGAAATTTTACGAAATGATATAATAGCTAGCACATTTCAATTAAATTAGTTCCATTATCAAAACTAAAAAAACTTTTCGTTCATACAATATTCTTAAGGCTCCTTTCGCAATGGCGGATCCAAAAACTAAGAGAGAGTCACGAAAGTTCTGAATAAGATGGATTTATCTAAACTGCGCCTTTGATGTGCCTACAACATTTCTTGTCCGATGTAGCCACAAAACTGCTGGGGATGAAAGGGGATTATACTTTTACCTGATTTCGGTCACGTAAGCCGTATACCTGCCATAGGTGGCAGATATCTAATGCTAATAAGTTTCAATTGTCATTAAAAAAATATAAGCTAATATTAATAAATTTCGATTTTGGTATATAATTGTTTTCAATGTATGTTATGCTTCTGGATGGGTTTATAAATTTATTTTTTAAATAAAATAGCGCACAATTTTGTTACAATACGTTGTAAACTAAATTGTATTGCCGGGCTAGGTGGTCTAGTGGTTAGCGCGTTTGCCTTTAGATCCGAGGGACGCGGGTTCAAACCTGGCTGAGGTCGGTGAGATTTTTCTAGCGGAGAAAAATCTGAAAATGCGCCT
>JABXWE010061094.1:0-13761 GCA_014611495.1 Limonius californicus
ACGCACATGTTGCGCTGTGACATACTTTTAATGAAAAAAGTAAATAAAATTTGCCTGTCAGTTTCATAGGAGATGATTACCCAAAGGAAAAATAACTTCATTTTATAGCGCGCTAAATAAGATAGAATAATTGCGGATCCCGAAGTTAAACTACACAAAAAAAATTAAAATGGATAAATGTTGGTAAAATTGGTTGCTTGTGAGAACCATTTAGTAGAACACCACTTCCAAACGTTTTAACTCGTGATTCTAAAACGAGAGCTTTGTTCGTTTCTAAATGGTTTGAAGATGATCAAAGAGGTTTATGTATAGAAACGGATACATTACATTAAGCAAATAGCTGAAAACTTTGTGATAGGAGGTATGCTGCTCGACTTCTATTTAGGAGGAGTGTTCAAATTTAAACAAGAGAGTTGTTTAACCTTCCTACCACCGACAGGGGTGCAAGTGCAAGTTCGTTTTCTTGTTGTAAATGGTTCCATACTCTTATAAAGTGTCTCTCCTATTTATTTATTGTTGTTTAGTATTTGTACTTTCAATATAAACTACTCAAAAATGAATAGGGATATTGTAATATAAAGAACATATATTTGTATTTTGCGACTAATGGTCGTCTACGATTGATAATTAGAGCAAGCGGCAATGTTTGATGCTAAAAAACAAAAATTGCAATTGTTTAACCATATTAGTATCAAGTTGAGTTTGTGAATTTGATTGAATATTCTTTCCTGCCTTCTTGAGATCTTATTTGTTTATTGTTTTTTCATTCGTGTGTTACATTTGTGTTCTTAATAATAAACAACAATGCAGATAAACCATTTAACAATAGAACAACGAAATTTAGTCGTTGCTATGCACCAAAGAGATCGCCAGGTCGACATTGCTGATATGTTGGGAACCACGCAGAGCGTAATTTCACGTGCCTTTTCGCTTCTTAGAGAAACAGGTACGAATGCAAGAAGGCCTGGAAGTGGCTCTTTTCGCATCACAACACCTCGCGAGGATCAACTTCTGGTAATTAATGCAAGAATGCACCCCTTCCAATTGCTCGACATCTACAGTAAGTGCTACAGACTGCCACAGAATCCCTATCGCGTCCTAGAGAAAAAGTTACGACTACAAAGAAGGCCTGGAAGTAGATCTTTCTCATCAATTAAGGCAACAATGCAGCCCTTTTCAACTGCTCAACATCTACAGCAAGTGCTCCAGAATGCCACAGAAAATCGAGTCTCTGACCAAACTGTGAGAAATCCATTGTTTGTGGCAAAGCTCACCTCATACCGCCCCCTAAAATGTAACTCGCCGTTTTAGGTTTCACAGCTACCCTTTCTAGTAAAGCGGAATCTCGAACTTTCCCCAGCGCTGCAGAATGGTCCAGAAATTGTGACAGTGGGGACAGAATGTATAAAATCACGGGGCATTTTCAGTCAGGAAAGTTTACACCGGTCAACCAGCCTTTTTGATTATCGCGCTGTTTCTAATTGAATTGTCCTGCTCTTATGCGAGTTTCAGTAGCTGTCAAATAAAGCGTCTCGAAAAATATCCCGGCAGTAGGGTATAGGAATTATAACGTCATTTGAATTGCCGTTTGTATGTTAACAGTTTTGGTTATTTTGAGTCCTTCTAAGATTGAGTTGTATTGACTACAGTTAGTTAGTATTTTTCCGTTCAGAAATGAATTTATGACCAAACCAGCCTCAAGGTTTTTTCTTTGTAAGATATTTTCCCCGATCAGACGCGATTTCTAGGAATTTCTTTGTTGAACAGTGCTAGCATTCAGGAAATGTTTTTGGGCTTCTCTCAAAAGTCACACGTGTTAGTTTTCGTTCTAGAATCATTTCGTAATATGGTGCAATCTTTTTTGGGGAAGTGTATATTCCCGTTGCGAAAGTTCGGGAGTCAGCCTTCGACCTTCGCTGAACTCAGGTTGCTCGAGCCCATCCACGGGGACCGTAAATAAGTTGTACTGCCGTTATGAGTGTTTCGTTCGCTGTTTTACCAAGGGGTATAATCAGACCATCGGCTACTGCCGGATTTAAAGAAAACACTGGATTCAACCCCGGTAAAAGCAATTCTTTGAGAATTGACCGATCGCCTTTGGGGGATTAATTTTCGAGACCAGCTCCCGTCCCTCTGCGGATACCGTCGGTGCGAAGAGCGCATCAAAGTTCCGGACCCCCGGCTGGTGACTTCATTCAATCCAGGCTGCGGGGCCGTACCTGTGTATTGTTTTTGCATCATCCTGTTTAACTACTCCCCGGAATTGTGCCTGTCTCCTCCGGAATTCAAGGTAGAGAACCAGTTTTTCGGTGCAGTGAATAAGACACCTTTTTGTTGCTCGCGTTAACTTGCAAACTTCAAAATTTACCTTCATGTAAATAGAAAGACGACCTTCAGTCGCCATATGTAGTGTTAGTTGTTAATTATAAAACCACCAGATTATATTCTGTTTTATTCTTGTGAACCTCAGGGTCCCTGGTGTACGTAGCTGTATGAAAAACGTAAATCCCGTTGCACCAGTGGTGGCGAGTTTTTTTTTCTGAAGGTTCAAAAATTAAAAATATGTAATCCGAATTTATGGCGTTATCATTTGTTGTCATTTTCTTGTACTGTCATTTTTTAACAATTTAATGATTTGCGTGTTAAAATTTACTACCTCTTATTGTGTCTTTTGTACTTGTTTGTGTATGAATTTTACAAGCTTCAAATATATAGGAGGAGGCACAATAATGGTGAGTTCCATTCCCGCAAGCTGTTGGCTTCTCGGCCTTCCACGAAGACTTACACTCAGCTGGATTTGGAAGGTGGCGCCCACAAATTTTGACTTATCCTATACACAACTAAAGATTTCCTCCCGTAAGCGATTTTCACGAACTCCACCTACTCCTCTGAGCTAAGCTGTAGGCCGTTTTCCACCTATCTGGTTACGGGTCGTCGGAAAAGCTCGATTGGCCCATAACAAAGTTAACATATGGTAATCAATACGGTGCGTCAATTGGGAGACATCTGTCAACCGCGCGACCAAACACGTACCTAGAACCATATTATCAGTAAACATTTTGTCATTTTATCATAATTTTAAATTTTTTATAGTAATGATTATAAGGCATATTAGTTGTCAGTTGTACAGATTTATTTATATTACCAAATGCTTTTTTTTGAGTCATCCGGATTCCACTTTATGAATAATAAATGTACTACTGTCCCTATTTTATCAGGAACCTGTTATCCATAAAGTTTTCAAAATGTCCGAAGCTAAGACGAGAAAGTTTGAGACAAGTAGGGATCCTAACGTTTGACTCCAATGGTTTAACGAGTTTAACGATTAAGAAATGTCAGCATGTGATGAGGCCGAATCTGATGATGGTGAAGAAGACCATTTGTCGGATAGTGACCATAATACGGAATCCGAACAGGAGCTTTCTGAAAGAGAACATGATAATAACGACATTGACAATCTGGATCAGCTGATGAACCACTATTATCTAGGAGAGCATGGAGAAACAAAACGGCGTAAGACAGTGCCTAATACAAAAGTTATGGTGCGTTCTCACAATGCCATATCGCATTTACTTGGATTAAAATCGAAAGCTCGTGGAGCTGGAGTCATGCTACCTAACAATGAGTGAAAAGCGAATGTGATTTCTTCTTAGATGTCTGCGCTTTGACGATGTAATATTAGAATAATGACTAGAAATATTAGTAAAGAATTTGATAAGGTATCCCCGATAAGCGAAGTGCAAACGAGTACCTTACAAGTGACGAAGCACTTTTAGCTTTCAGAGGAAGGTGTTCATTTAGGCAATATATCCTCAGTAAGCCTGCCAAGTATGGCATAAAAACGTTTGCTCTTGTCGATGCCAAAACTGCTTACATCTTTCATCTAGAAACGTACGTCGGCGTTCAACCAGAAGGCCTATATAGAAAAAGTAACGCTGCACAGTCTGTTGTAATGAGATTAGTTGAACTAGTTAAAAGGACAAATAGAAATATTACTGGAGACAACTGGTTCACTAGTGTTCCTCTGATCAAGAATCTCAAAGAAATAGGATTAACGTACGTCGGCACGCTACGAAAGAACAAGAGAGAAATACCAAAGGAATTTTTACCTATGAGACAAAGACCAGAGAAATCTTCAATGTTTGCATTTCAGGTAGACCGTACCCTTATTTCTTATTGTCCGGTAAAAACTAAAACAGTTTTAGTTATATCCACAATGCATCACGATGATGCTATTGACAAAGATACGGCTGCCGCAAATAAACCAGAAATTGTCAGATTTTATATGACAAAAGGTGGAGTAGATTTAGTGAATGATCTTTGTCAAAACAATAATGTGGCAAGAAATACAAGACGCTGGCCAATGGTGGTATTTTACAATATACTAAATATAGCAGGTACCTATTAACGCTGTATGCATTTATAAGGCCAATCAGAAAAATTGTTAAAAATCAAGAGAACTGACTCCTTGAATAGCATCGCGTGGGAATTGATTAAGCCACAGATACATCGCAGATCCATAATTGCACAGGTTCCCAGAGAAATGCGAGCCCAAGTTTTACTAGGAACAGCCGAGACAACAGCTCCACAACCAGAACATCGGCAAGGATCTAGAAGTCGGTGCTATGAATGTGGAAGAGCCCGTGACTACAAGAAGATGGTGCATCAAGTGTCAATAATAGGTGTGTGTTGATCGCTTGAGGGACATTTGTGTAAAGTGTGTGGAATAACTTACTTCTACACATTGTCAACTTTCGTTAGTTTATATTTGTCTTTATAAATAAAAATATTTATAACTAATTTAGGAATCGAGTACTTGTTGGTTACAGAAGTATTAATAAGCTAAATGTTAGAAAGTCCGCAAAAGCTTAATCTAAACTGGATTACAGTACTGGGTGACAACTGTCCCCCATGCGCCTAACCGTGTAACAAATTATTACGCGCCCACTGCAGGGTAGTAAGCGTAGCGTAGCGAGTAATAATTCGCTTACGTTCTGTTGAACCTAAGTTACATCAAGTTTGTACAACAATTTTTCAAGTAAGGCAAAATATTTAATCTTGTCTAAACGTTCAAGTACATCTACGTCTGCAGATAAAGAAACACCCCCTCCCAAAGCAAAAACTAGGAAATATTGTGGCGAGTAAATAAATTTTGGTTTTATAAATACCGTCGTTAATTGTGAACAGCAACAACAGTATGTAAGATGTTTAAATATTTTGGCTGCTGACAATATAAAGCCAAATAAACTAAATAGGCTTTTGCAAACAAAGCACAAAGGTCATGAAAATAAATCTCGCTATTCCTTCCTGAATAAATAGAATAGTTTAGGCATCAGAAGTTAGCCCGTAATACCTTCTGTAATTGCCTCAAAAAGCTCTACTTACCTCTTATAAAGTGGTACATCTCATAGCCAAATCTAAGAAACCTCACACTATTACCAAAAATCTTATTCTTCCTGCGGCCGTTGATATAGTTATGCTAAAGAGATTATGAAAATTCCAGTATCGAATAATACTATTGGTAGGCGCATTGATGATATCTCAGAGGATCTGCAGGAGCAGCTTCTTTCGAAACTTATAAATAAATGGTTTGCTATTCAGCTAGACGAGGCAACAGATATATTATCAAAGATGCACATTGAATAGTCTACGTTCATTACTGGGATAATGCCTCTCTAAGCGAGGATTCAATTTTCTGTAAAGATATTCAGAAAAGAACTACAAATGCGGATCTGATAGTAGAAAAACTGTGTTGGTGTTTGTGCTGATGAGGTATCGGCGATGGCAGGAACATATGATGGCTTACAAGCACTTGTACGCAAAAATAATCTAAATAACACTTGGTACCATGCCATGATACACAGGTACGCCCTCGCTTCAATGTAAATCAGCCTAGGACCTTATTTGGTAGTGTCCATTGTATCTTTTTGTTGTGAGTTATATAAAAACAAGGCCCTTAAGGGCAAGACTATTTTCTTCAATGTGCGCTGGCCTTTCAGCACTATTGAAAGGAGAAAATCACGAAGATGCCGAGAATTTTGTTAAACTGCTCATAATGAAACTGGTTAATTTGACTAACATTTTTAAGAATTAATTATTTTAAGTACCCAGTTGCAACGAAATAAAATTCATTTATTACAACCATCAGATATAATTGAAGGCTTTTCACGAAAATTAGAACTTTCGTCAAAGAACGTAAACAGCGAAGAATCAGAAATGTTTATTAATTTAATTACATTTATTAACGATAACAATCCAAGCCATACAAATGAAAGTGTTATTTTTAGATGCATAATTTAGAAACCTACCTAAAACTTTTACACGTTATTTCATTGAAAACGATAGTCTTCTGATCAACTACGAGTCGATAACAAACCCATTTAAAAGACACCTACAAATTTATCCTTGGAAGAAGAGGAACAATTCATTGATTTAATATCAAGTACAAAAATTACAGACAATTTCTTGGATTAACACGCAAGTGGAATTTCCAGCGATATTAAAGAGAGTAATGCAGATTATATTACAATTTCCTACATCTTATTTATGTGAAATTGGTTTCTCTGCAGGAGCTTGTATGAAATACAGAAACCGTCTCAATATCGAACGTGGACTAAGGGTAGCCATTATTCATTTAGAACCAAACTTGGACGAGTTATGCAGTTCAAAGCAGGCGCATTGAAGACACTAGTTTGTTTAAATAAACTGTTACCAAGTTTTATGTTGTTCTAGATTTTACTCGCAAGTACATTATATATGCATTACCTTTCGATTTTTTTCTCAAAGCACTAAAAATTTAAATATAAGTATTTGTTATATTATTTTATAGCTGCAGTATTGTTCCAATGTTTGACATGGAATTTGCAACTTCCTATCTGAAATTATGGTAATTTTTGTAAAAGTTACGAAATTTTCTGCAAATTTACGTTATCAGTTGCCTAAAATGTAAACATACCCCGACGTCGAGAGTAATAACGTTTTCCTTTTTAGTAACTGAATGTACGCAAAAGCGAGGCAAATATCAAAACTTGTAACAGCTTTAAAAAACCTAACCCTTAAGAGTAAATCTTCCTAAAGTCTTAAAACATGTTCGTAATTCGGCAATTAAAATCTAGAATTTCGAGTTAAATACGAAAACTTCCACATTCACTTGGGAGAAATTTACTATTATATCGAATTAAATTAAAAAATCTTTTATAAGTAACCCATTTAAGATGGCTGTTGATTTTAATAATAGTTATTATATTATTATGTAGGATATGATAATATTAGGTACTATTTCGTATTCCATGAAATCCAATATTTCTACCTACTATAATGAAATTAGAGACAATGCTTCCATTAATTGCAGCAATTGCGCACAGTTCGTATTTGGTAGAAGTTGTGCCACGTCTGACCATCAAAATTTGAAGGTTGTAATTGGCGTTGCGAGCTTACGCAATGATCGTTGTCTAGTTAATGACATACCGTCCGTTGCTTGGAATGCTAAGGTGATATACGTTGATGTTATATGATATGCCAATATAAATTTGGTATAAAAATTTAAAATATGAATTAATTTTAGGAAACAACAAACAAACAAGAAGAATTCTATACTAAAGTATTATTTCATAAATATATCCTTCTTCTTCTTCGAGTGCCTCGACCGTTATCGGTCGTTGGTGATCATGTTGGCTATCATATTTGCTATTCTTATTTTGTCAACTGCAGCTCTGAAAAGCTGTACTGTGGATTGTCCGTAAAACTGTCTTGAGTTTTTTAACCATGAGGTTCTTCTCCTACCAGGGCCTCTTTTGTTGTCTATTTAACCTTCTATTATCAGATGTAGTATATCATAAATATATAGAATATTAAAATCAATGTAAAAGTAATATAATGACCAGAAAGAATTTAATACCCAAAAACAAACAAAAATATGTATAAGAAAAATTACGGTACATATTCCGATATTCTTGGAAGAAGTCTGGACTAGAGGTCAGTGCGTTAGACTGTTACGCTGAAGATCTGGTGTTCGAATCCCATTACCTTTAAATTTCACCCTCCATAGCAACGCAACGCCAAAGCAGAGAGGTATTCTGCTAACTAAATCTTCTCTGAAGTAGAAGTGAATACACTTGCCGTGGTTCGTAGTCCACGTTAAGCTGTAGGTCCTTTATATCTGTGGTATTTTAAAATGTGCAACCAACCATAAAAAAAAGGTAGCTACGTCTCGTGAGAGACAAGAGACTCAAAGTAGAAGACATTGCTGTATGTCATAGTTATACAGGTATCTTAGTATCATTTTTTTATTGCTTCGTGGACTAATTTTAATAACTTTTGTCAGCAGTAATGCCATCATTCGATACCACTATATTTATTTATTATGTATTTATATTTTAACTATTTCAAAAATGGTAATGCAACAATTCTGATATTATCGTAAACCTGGATATACCGAAATATCTTTACAATTTATGATAGCTTTTTTTCAATGTATTTCCATCAGGAATTTGTAAAATTGCTGCTTGTTTAAACAAAATATATTTTTTCAGAAAAACATTACAAAGATCGATCGACTACATTCTGGAAGATACACTCCGATTTCTATTTATTTCAATTCTCTGGAAAATGTAAAAAACTATATAACGAATGTTGCACTCATAAATCGGATAATATACTATAAAAATTAACGTAGAAAGCAATCCTTTTATTGCCAAGAAGAGTATGACTTAAAAAACTAAGAGACATGGCCAATGGCAAAGTTTCTAATGGCTGTCTACATCTATGACGTCAAACGTTTTGAGAATATGTTACGAGACAACTTTACGGGGGCTAACAAAAACTACTGGGTTTAAAATTTAAATACGGTTGCAGCACTTCTACATTTCATTTATGCAGTGCTTGGGCAAACAAACAGCGAATGCAATCAGAACTCACTGGCGGCGACAGCCAGGTGATATGCAACAGATATCATAATACAGACCTACCGATCTGTCAATAAATATTTAGTAGTTGCACACCGGTGGACATATAGCCGCCTGCTCCTGGATTGGGATTCGAACAGAATACATAAGCGCATCTACCGACTAGTGGTTCTAGCCGTAACCATTCGTAATCGTACTACAATTATGCATATTCTCTGGTGCATCACTACTCCAGAGGGAGCCAGACAACTGGACTATGTCTAGTTATACATTTTGTTATTGACAAGAAATCACAGTGGACAAACCCCCTAAGAGGATTGTGTCCGCCGCCTAAAAGTAAGCCGATGCCATCCTGGCATTGATGCTACATTCATAATAAAAATAATTATTCGACATAACAGCATTTTCGAGGTCCCCTTTGCCAGCTGACTACCTCCTGAATGATTGCTATTTAAATAATGATTAAATATACCACACACATTATGTACTCATATGGTTACTCATATTCACTACGATACTGTTTCCAATAACTACTTACACTGATATTGTAGAATAACAATAATAGGACCCAGTGCTTATAAACCACATATAATAACAAGTAGATAATACGTAACGACTCGTGTAAATGCACATAACGCTTCGTGGTATATATAGAATAACCTCGTCAGCACAATAAATACATATATGGTAACACTAATGCAGGTTAACTCAGCTTAGAGGATAACCGCATCGCAATCAATTAGTATATTCACAAACGCTATTAATCAGTTATTATGCCCAATATGCAAAACTAACGTCTACCTCTAAACCTAAAACAAGTCAGATGCTAACGTAGCGCTTTTAAACTGCCACAGACAAAACTTTACGTAGTCTCCTAACCATGGAAAATATAGTTGGTTTACCATTAGCATAAGAAGGAGAACGGCCGTTAAAAATCCGATGTTCCGGTAGTGGGAATTAAACCCCAGACAATCAGCGTAGAAGTCCAACGCGCCAAATTCTAACCTCTGCCTCCTAACAAACTAATAAACATATAATGTTGTATTTTGTAAAGAATGTAAGTCTACAGCCAGAAAAGCACAGGTTTTTTCCGTTACACAGTTTTGAATTGAAGTTGTATATTCTTCAAAAAAGGCAACATTGTCTTACTAATCCATACTGAAAAAATGTGTACTTAGACGCATTACCCGTTTTCGACAATAATAAAAAACCTTCTGTTTATGGAATAATCTTGCGTCTGCAAATATGCTGATACCAACGTAAGAAGAGTGAAGAGGAAGAGGAAACAACAACACGAAACCGTAGCAATTTAGTATTTCTGTATATTTCTTATTGACCGCCCCACGAGAGTACCCTTGACCTTCTCCATCATGCAAATTGCATGATAAGGGTGTTGTTTATTTTAACAATGCCAACCGTCAATAGCCCTAAGCAAATAGCAGACCTATTAATCAATGACTAGCAGTATTCAACGCTGTTTTGTGCTTGACATTTTCGAAAATTCAAATAAAGTTTGTCGGTATGTTTTAACACATTGAAAATTAAAATGAAATTCAGATGAAACTTGGTTTTTGCATATGTATAAAATTTCTACAAAACCAAATAAAGAATTTCCACTAATTCCAAAGTTTCTCGTTCAGTTGTGTATACTACTATATAATTTATTTTTTTAATGCCTGTGGTAATTTATTAAATTTGAATATCTGAAGTTAAATGGTTGCTAATTATGGTTACTGTTTAATATTTTGAATCGGCTAAAAATCTGCAAAAACTACCCAGGCGGCCTAAGCTATTAATTGAAGTCGATAAATAAAAATAAATAACCTAAAATTCCAAAAGTTTGAAAGCAAGAAACGAAATGCGAAAAGCTTTACAACTGAATAAACTGAGTCAAACAGGTAAAACGGGTCCCATTCAGTCATTATGGAAGTAGTAAAACATAATGAGAATAGTTGGCATCATTTTCAACTCGAGTCAAGTATGGCATTGTAAAAAGAAGAAGAAAAAGAAAGGAGAAATCCATTTAGAAAAATAGTTTGCTAACTAAAGAGTGTATTTTTCAATCAATCTGAATGAACTTTTACTTTACTATGGCAAAATTTAATTTTTCTATATAAAAAGAGAGAAAATAGTACATACATTTTCCAGCGAAATCTAAGTAATATTTTATATCATCATTCATCATTCATCACTGACAGTCTTTTTGTCCCACTGCTGAGCATCGGCTACGTGTTTCCCCTTAGCGATAAGTTAGAAACACGGGGACCTACAGTTTAACGTTGAATCCGAACGACAGGAATTCCAAAAAAGGTTTTTAGCACTAAGATCCCACGGTTGCAAGCCGGACTGGGAAATTGTGTATGGTGGGTTGCAGATTTTTATAAATCTGTATAGTAATGCTTATGTATCGAACCCAAGCCAGAATCGACGCTTTACTCAGAAAGCGAGCGCTTTACCAACTGAACTACCACCACAAACTTTTATAATATAATTGTGGCAAAATACAGGAAAAAACCTCATTCCAGTAATAAAACAAACAATAGATACTTTGATGTAAGCGGCTATTATAGGACAGTTAAGAGTAATTTTCGAGCAAGGAACAGACTACGCTGCAGACCCCAAAATAGAAGTAGATAAAGTAGAATATCTACTGTGGGAAGCTAAGGGCAATTACGGAATACATCTAATCTACGTCAAATATGGCTGTCGACGTCATACGTATAAAACCTGTTTAAAAACATAGAAGTAGGAGGAAACATACCAGACGAATAAAGGTCCTCGTACATATCGTCAATTTATAGAAAATTGCATAAACAATTATGTTAAGGTCGGCTTCATTTAATTGCTTATGAATTATAACAAGTAAGTGTAAATGCTTTTTAGTTTTTTGTAAACTCTGGAAGTGAAATCCCAGTTGCGGTGGAAATCTGGTGAAGCGAAGTCGTTGGATTTATTACTAAACGTCACAGTTTTACTACTTTTCTGGACATTTTGAGTCTTATTCTTAACACATACATTTTTTAAATCTTGCTACCAACTCTAATTCATATTTGTACGAATCATGTTTATCTGGACGCTTCTTATTTAATGTAGTAACCATTCCTTGAATACATGTTTAGGTTTCAGCTGAAATGCGAACTATTTTTGAAATTGAACCGATTGACCGGACAAAGTTTAGAAAATTAATCTAATAGTTACAATATTGTGGGTAACTTTTAATAAAAAAGAGTTACCCAGGTTTCTGAGTAGATTTTACTTATACAGAATAAACCTAAACACATATCCAGCTTTAGTATTTAAATTTATAAAAAAAATTTATTTACATGCGTTGTACTGTAACTTCTTTCCTTAAAGAAATAATGATGTATAGCACATTTTTGAAAACGAATCAACAAATACATTGCTTGTGGAGCAAAAAAGTGCAAAAGGTTTTTCATTTGATGCCAAAATACTAATAAATGGGAAGAAGTAATGTAAAGTGATAAACAAGACCTTTAAAAATAAGAAGTTCTACCATTATCTTCCAGGTTTTAGTGCTCTATTTATGGGATTTTTATGGATTTGCAGATAAAACAAGTTTTATGGGAGGTTAAAGAAAACGAATGTATCGATTTTAATATTACTTGCATCAAAGACCTTTAATTTTATTAGACACAATAAGAGATTTGTTATTTAATATTATACAAATAGGTAGCTGGTAGAGAAGGAGTAGGTTCGATCCTGATGGTACAACTTATAGGATTTATGACATATTGCGAGTTGATTGTTTCTAAATTTCTACATAAGACATGGAATAGAAGCTTTCCAAAATACCCGAAGTTACTAAGCGAAATTTGAAACAGAGACCATCCACAGACCGTCTTATAAATGATTTCTTGTGTAGGAGTAGTTGTAGGAAAATACCGAGCCAGATTTAACAGGAAAATATTGCTTATTTTGAAAATGCCCTGCTGAAATATAGGGAAACAGCAACGACTTGGTGGCTCTTATCACTTATCCATGCCTTTCAAGTTGTATATTACCTTTGTTTCTACATCATTCAAGATATTAAGGGATCATAACCTCACGGAAGAAAGTAGCTAGTCAACAATAATTGTCATCGCAGTTCCCTTGTTAATTATACAGTGCATTTTCTTAATTTCAGATCAGCACTGATACGTTCATTGTGAGTATTTCACGTAACGTACCTAACCCTACTTCTATAAATAAATGTGACAAGAAATAATTTAAATACAAAGATTTAAAAATAACTTTAATGATCAATAAATTTCCATCAAATGATATATGTATATATATTCAGGATTCTACAGCTCAAGGCAGCATTCCTACATCTAACCACCATCTCTTTCTATCATGTGCATCGTCCTCCTCCAAATCACGATCCCTCATATTATTTCTCATGTTCTCGTTCCATGATCTTCTTGGGCGACCTCTTTTTCTTCTACCAGGGGGTGCCCACTGATATAGTTTCTTTGGCCACTTTCCATCATTCATACGTAGTACATGACCGAACCATTTCAGACCTCTGATTTCAATTCTTGTAATTATATCATCCTCTTCTGCCTCCATACGACTTCTAATTTCCTGATTTGTTATTCTTTCTAGTCTCGATACCTCTACGCTACGTCTTAAATAGTCCATTTCCACAGAGTTAATTTTTCTTCTCGTTTCAGCATTTAACGTCCAAACTTCACAACCATATGATAGAACGGATTCAACAAAGACTTTACCGATCCGCTTTTTAGTATTCTTAGAAATGTGTTTGTCCCACCATACCGTATTTAAGGTTCCTAAAATTTTTTACTTTCCTCATTTCTGTGTTTAAATGTGTGTGTAATAACTTAATTTTAATTAATTG
>JABXWE010061095.1:0-11486 GCA_014611495.1 Limonius californicus
TCTTATTAGCTGAACCTGTGGGCTACATCTCACTTGCAATGGTAAATAAACTCAGATAAACCTGTATATATTTGTATTTTTGCATTCCTTTGACTGGTCTCATTTGTAATGGTACTCTGTTTCTAGGTTATTATATCATTCTTTTGTCATTTGTCTTCTTTTAAATGGAATACTCCGTATTTTTTATATTTGTGCCATACTATTAGTCCACTACCAATTTTTATTTCTATGGACTACCTCTGTTTACTGCTATAGTTTACATTCATTCAATGTTTTTTATGAGCTATTAGTATTTCCATTTATTGAATGCCTTTCAAAGGATAATTTCTTACAGGGTCAATAATAAAATAATAGAATAGTACCTAAGAGTAAGACGATTCGAAAAATATGAGCAATACAAAATAGCGCTTTCTAGTGGATTGACAGTGCAGAAAATAAAATACTATATACTAAAGGAATCATGCTGACGGTTTTAATATAATTTTCAATAATAGGGTGCGAAAAGTAACATTCGTACAAATGTTGTTTCATTTCTGATGTGACTTCCCATGTTGACATATTAAACAGGCTAATTTACTAACAGTTTATCGGAAAAGCAAATTATTGTAAGAGAAAAAAATGTTTATTTTGATTTTGGTTCTTTCAATATCAGAAGAGACTGAAGAGTTTCCATTAATGTAGAGCAGAAATAAAACCGTACAATTAAAATTTATCCCGTTACCACTTAAATCTGATAACTCGACCACAACACTTTTTAAAGAACTATCTTTTCTTGGTTATTTTAGATAGTATGTTCCTCATTTTATAAAAGACGTGACTCGTTTGAGGTTTTTCGTGATAAAAATGGTAGTTTACGCAATTTGTTTTCTGGAAACTGAAAAGCGTATAATTGCGAAGCATAAAACCTATTGTTTCTCGAATGTAGAGTGACGTTTGAATGGAATAAAACCTTGGAACAAATATTAATTGTAGCGCATATTTCCGTTGTGACTAAAAATCGTACCCTAGTTCTCGGATTTTTGGTAAAATCGTTACGCCTAACCTAATATTAATAAAAAAATATATTAACATTTAGTACATCGGTAAATCTGTGTCAATTTGTTTTTGGATCCTTGTTGAAAATGACTTTAAGGTGCAGTTTGGAAGAGGGACTACATTAATTGTTTCAAGATGTTGCCCCAATTCTTCAACTGTAAGTTTGCGAACATAAAATTACCTTTTTGAAATGTAAGTGTATCCAAGGGCGATACAATAAATAGTTTACTTTATCGTAAGAAACAAGGCTATATTTTATGACTCTCAACAACAGATTAATTAATGATTCTATTACCATGATACCTAGTTTAATTTTTAGCGATAGAGGTATCAGTGTTTGGCTCTAAAGCTATCATTCCCTGATCGAGATGCATCAGCATGGTATCAACCAGTGTCAGCAGAGGTAACGAATCACATGGACCAAAACTTTACCTATTTAGATATGCAAATTGCCAGTATCTAAAAATTATATCTGATAGAAAATTAATTATATTAGATGGCGTCAGGTTGCTTCTAATTAAAATACCTAAGTGATAAAAATTCCCAGTACGAGGCTTCACTATTCGAATTTAAACACATATATTCTGGTGCAAGTTATTGTATACCTTCGTCATAGAAGATTGTCGCGTATAACAAAAACCAATTTGAGAACATTCTTTTGAGGTCGTCCTAGTTGAGAAAAAAAAGTGTGATAGGTTCTTAAAAATTCATAAGATACAGGAAGAGGTGATAGCCACTCGGCGCTACTGTATGAGGGGATGGTTCAAAATTACCTAATTGAATTGCTCAATGAGTTACACAGTGCGAGCCGTTGTGTACTGTCGGGCGTTTATCGTGCAAAAGCACTACTACAGAGGTCAACAATCTTCGTCTTTTGTTCTGAATCACCCTTCTCAACTTTCTTAAGGTTGTATCTTACATGTCTGCATTAATTGGTGCACCACGTTCCAGGAAATCGAACGTAACGCCTTTCGTGTACTATAACACAGTACCATAGGCTTTCAGTTCTCGAATGTTTGCTAGAACTTTTTGGCTTTGGGGAAACTCGCATGCTTCTATTGCATTGATTGTTGCTGGGTTTCAACATTTGTGTACGAAATCCAAGTCTCGTCGCCATTTATAATGTGATTTAGGTACTCATCGCCATCCATTTAGTAATAATACAGGAATATCAATTCAGAAGCCATTCGCTGGTTTTTGTGAATATCTGCCGACGTCATTGACACCCCTCTCGCACTATGTTTGTACTACTGTTTGTTACAATTTCATGCAGTACCTTAAGTGAAATTAAAGAAAGATTTGCAGTCTTTTCCGAAATCGCGAAACGCCGCTCTTTACTAATTTTCATTCGTCATTTGTTCCACAATATCATCGTACACGTTAGTTCGACCACCTATGAAATTTCTACACCACTGTCTCACCTGTCTTACAACCTCGAGTATTTGACGGTATTTTTCAGCAGCGTATTTTTCTGCATGCAGAAAACGAATCGGAGCACCCTTCGTGGGATTTTCAATCGAACTATCGTAGCGTCAATTTTTGCGCTTTGTTAAATAATTGAATATAGTGGCAGAACCGCGGTAAAGTGACGTGTGGCTAGCTCATTAAGCATCCCCATAATGCACCAAATGGATTACGCTCCTCATTCGGCGGGAATATTTATACAGCCCTTAGTTTTCGAATAAGGCTTGTATTATTATTCTTTAGTTAAAGCAGTGAAGATTATATGCTAAAATATGTACAGTATTGGATTGCAGGTCACTGTAGCACTTATTTTATAAAAACTTGGTTGATGTAGTTATTTGTATTTCACCTCTTGCATATACTTACTCATGAATCACGCAGTAAGCAGAAGAATTTTTAATAAGTCAGAACGCTATTACCTGCCTGAATATTTTGATTAGATATTCATTATGAATCACCAGTTAGATATTTTATTCAAAATACCCATTTAGTGAAAGCTTTCGCATCCTACTAATGTTTTGAATGAACTTCTTAATTATTAATCCTACATGCATTCTTGAGCGCTTTATATGTTATTGTCTTTCATAAACATTACCCCAGTAACGTGCAACTGTGTATGTAATAATAGCAAATAATTACAAATTTATGAAATTCAAGAACAACGGTGTGACCTTCAGACCTAATTGTTAATTTCCTAATTTGGAAAGCGACTTGCGGAACGAATTACATTTTGCAGTTTTACGCTAGCTATAAACCGTTAAATAACTGCGGTTAATGTTCCTTTAAAGAGCTGTAATAGTGCAGTACACTTTTATAATTAGTTCTGAACTCCAACTGAATGATTATGACTTAAGAATTGTACTTATTTTTTAAAGTAAAGTGCGGAAAGACAAAATTTTGTATTTCTACTTCTGTAAGATTCCTTTTTAAATTTATTAGAGACCTAAAAATATACTTTGCCGTATGTTGAAGTACTATTTAACATTTTGATAATTTTTTATTTTTACCTGTTATTAATTCAATAATTAAAAATGGAATTTTTTGTTCCTTAGTATTAGTTAACTATGAATCCAATAACATCGTTTTATTTTGAGATTAACTCATCATAGGTTTATGTGCGGTTGTATTACCTCCTAATTTGTAATATTTGATTCAAATTTCTCTTTGACGCATTATTTCAATGACCTGTTAAGGTTAATTAAATCGCCATATTAAAAATGAGCACGCAGATAAATTCTTCTATTCGTTAGGAAAAGCTACCTTTATATTATGTCTTTAATGGGGGTTTCGTATATTTTAGGGATTTTACCAAGTAGCAGTTTAATTGCAACTAATTAGACACATAGGCTAGGTCCTGCATTTTGTTTGGTAATGCCTAATCCTAGAATGACCTAATATTCAACATTTATTTATTGATGAAATTAGCATAAAATGATATCATTGCTGTTATAAACGCTACTGTGAAAAGTGCTTCTGTATGTGATTCCAAATTCCCTAATGTAAATCATGTAAGTTATACTTATAAGTACTTTAAATAAATGTTGCACATAATATGCGTAACTTCTAACTCATCACAAAAATTATTATTGTTTTGGAGTAAGATTGTGTTTCGGTGAAACAATAGCTGACATGTCCGCGGAGATTGATATTGTGATGGAGTAAGCCATGTATTTCGTTCTAGTGTAATATCAGTTAACCTTAAACAATATTTCTGTCTAGCCTTAATATAAGAAATATTTGATTAAATTGCAGTTGATGGGAACGATATAAATATGGATTTTTTTAATTGGCATTTATTGCAAATTTACAATCTACTACACTATTAGTATTGAGTAAATGTGTTAAAAGTCTTTGTCTTGAAAGGGTAACGCTCATTGACATTACTCCTTATGTATCACTTTCACTTAGGTTGTTGAGTAGGTCTTGCGGCCAGGATTTCTTGAGTCTTCTGTTGTGCGGTCCATCCCTGTATAGGTTTTCTATAAGGTCGTTTGGGTGCCTGCAAGTCGGTGCGGATATTTGGTGGAGGCAGTTTCAATTTCTTCCGTGATGTATGGGATTTGTAGGTCTTGGTGCAGCATTCGATTGCTAACGTACCATGGTTCGTCGACAATTGCACGAAGTGTTTTGTTTTGAAATGTTTGTATTATTTTTAACCTTGTGGGTTTGGCACACCCCCAAAGCTGAAGGCCATAGCACCAAATCGGCTTCAGCATGGTCTTATATAGTAGGATTTTATTATTTGTTGAAAGTTTAGATTTTCTGCTCATTAGCCAATACATTTGTCTGAACTTGAGGTCTAGTTGTCTCCGTTTCGTCTGTATGTGTTTCTGCCATGTTAGGCGTTGATCAAGGTGTAGTCCTAGGTATTTTACATCTGATTTTGCAGGTACGGGGGTTCTGTTGATGGTTACAGGAGGACAAATTTCAGTGCGAGTAGTGAAGGTTACTTGAACAGATTTGGATTGATTAATTTTGATTCGCCATTTGCTGTACCATTCGTCGAGCAGATTTAAGTGGGTTTGCATGTTTTCAGAGGATGTTCCTGGATTATTATCTGAAGATAGGATAGCAATGTCATCCGCAAATGCAGCGATCATCGTGTTATCAGTTTCGGGAAGGTCTGCAGTGTAAATGAGGTAGAGGAGGGGGCCAAGCACACTGCCTTGTGGGACACCGGATAGTATAGGGTAATATGGGGAAAGTGCTTCGTTGTGTTTTACGGAGAAATTTCAATCAGTGAGGTAGGATTTCAGAAGGAGGTAGTAGTTGTTATTGGCCATGTTTTTAAGTTTGTAGAGTAGGCCCGTGTGCCATACTTTGTCGAATGCTTGTGACACATCTAGGAATACTCCGTTGCAGTATTTCCTTTCCTCAATGCTCTTAGATATTGGGTTGACTATTCTGTGGGTTTGGTGTATCGTTGACATGTTTTGCCGAAAACCAAACTGGTAGTTGGGTAGTAGGTGCGTTAGCTGATAGTCATCCTGTATTCTTTTGAGTAGCAACCTTTCAAATATTTTACTAGGGATTGGCAGTAGGCTTATAGGTCTGTATGACGATGTCTCATGAGGGGGTTTACCGTTTTTGTGTATCATTATTATTTCTGCGTATTTCCATGTAGTAGAAAAGTAACAGAGGCTTAACATTCGGTTAAAGATCGTTGTGAGAAGGACGACAGCTTTGCGGGGTAACATTTTCAGGATTTGTCCGGTTATTAGTTCATAGCCCGGGGCTTTGTGTTGGTTTAACTTGGTTATTTCAGCTTTAACTTCTGCCGGGCTTACGGACCTTATTGGTGGCGACATCTGGCAAGGTACGTCAAGGAAATTTTCGATATCATTATTTAAATTACCCGGTGGTGGTTCGGGGGCTTGGAAGACGTTGGATAGATGATCTGCGAGGGTATCAGCTTTTTCTTTGTTAGAGCGAGCCCATTCGTTGTCGCGTTTTCTTATCGGAGAGTTTGGCGGCGTGGGTCTTTTAAACCTTTTGGTGGCTTTCCAAATCTGGATTTGGAAAAGCTTTTAAGGACGGTAAACGTAGTTCTCTATATTTCGGCTGAAAATTATTGCAGTTTTATGCACTGTTATGAACTACAACGTATAGATTAAAGATGTTACAAACTGGATTTAAAATATGTGTTTTTGTATGGTATAAATGAAATATTAATAAGGATGTGGAATATTTCGGCTTATACCTTATTTAAAATTAAAAGTAAGGAATGTTCCAAACACGTAGCTGCAGTTCATACATACTAAAATATGTTGATTATATTTGTGAATCGTTGTTTGCATGTTTGCGTTGAAAGGTTATAGTACATTTTTTGAGACATTTAATCTCTTGCAACAAAGTAAACATCAACACGTAGGATGGTATACATATATTAATTTTGTATTGTAAGTTAATGCTGTAAGGCTTCTCTCTCTAACAATCGGTAATCCCGTTTAGGAAACAATAACAGCCAAGGTTTTTTGTATCTGGTAAAATAATTTATATTTAAATTTTGAAGGTAACTGTATTTGTATATCGTTGTATATTCTCATTGCATCGCATAACGCCCACTTCAATTTTATTTCAAATCTTTCAAGAGCCTGATAAAAAGTATGTATCGTATAATAGGCATGGTATAGTCAAATTTGTAACTGTATCCCAACTTCCGTTTTTTTTACTTTTATTTACTTTCTGTGTGGGAATGCATTGTTTGAATTAAATGGCCCCAGTTTACTGCCGTATGAGGTGGAGTATTCTATTCAGACTGCAACGATACCATATAGTCAACATTTATATTAGAGATTGCTTTTCAAAATTACCAAAGGTGTTACTGTTGTAAGATATTTTAAAACAAGTCGAAGTTTTTATTAGCTATAGGTAGAGAATAGTGCAACAAACAAAATTGCAAACGTGAAGTGCGATTGCTTGCTGCAGCAATATACTTTTTAAATCGGTTGGGTTGCTTGAATGGAAGCGGTTGTTAGAGTATACAGAATCTTGAGGAAACACAGAATCTTGAGGAAACCCTTCACCACCACAATATTTAGTACACCGAAACATCTGCTTTGGCATCTAAATGGCCATCTTCAATAGGAACTATTTAAAACTATTTAATGTTAATGCATTACATTCAACAAAACTAATTACCTACCTACTATTAACGAATTTAGATGTTAAATGACTACAGAAAGTAATTGATAAAGAATTGATATTTAATACCATCGTAAACTTCACATTTCTTTGCATTTATGTCCTAATTTAGCTAGAAATGCTTTTCATAAGGTCACCCAAGGCAATTGAATATTTTAAATAATTAGAACGTATAGGGCCGCTACAGTTATTAACTTGTTGAGAACTGCAGGTTTCCGTTTGGATAGATTTTAACTTACACCGTACCAAAATGCCTTCGGCAAGAACTGCCTTCCCAAAGTGGTCCCGACTATAGTGACTGTACACTATGTAAAGCAACTTTCGCTGAGGAAAATCTGTGAAGATGCATTTTTCACGTCGTCATTGGAAGTTTATTACAGCAGACGCTCGATAACGTGAACTAATTCAGACCCGAGTGTGTTCACATTGTCGAACTGTTTACATTAGCGAGCGTGATTTTATTAATCAGCGAATTATTAAAAGAAACGTTTAATAACACAATTAATAGATTTTGCTAATTGTGTCACTCCTAGTGCAACCTCGTCTATGATTTTCACATTGTCACTCAATCTTAAACACTTTCTTTTATTGGATGTGGATGCCATAGTCACGTATTACATCATAAAAACAATAAAAAAACGAAGTGTTTACGTAATCGAGCTGTACGGTTGTTTACGTTATCGAGCGTCTGTTGTAGTTCCTTCTCAATATGGCCACCTATTTGTCGCAATACGTACTTAGATACATTCAATATTGTTATAGTGGGAGGTTTCCCCAAGGTTTAGGCTTTAGTATATCTTGTCTAATCTCTGTGTAAGTATTTCTGCCTCCTAAATCTATATTAACTGAGTAATTTAGAGTTTAGATTAACGGATTTTGTAGAATGAACGACAGATTTTAGATTGCTCCATAATAAGATCAAATCTGGAGAACATAGTAGTCAATCTTATTATTGTACTATGAATTCGATTACACCGATTGGGCAATGCATTTTCTAGGTAACGAGTTTGCATTGTGTGCTGGTATACCATCGTTCTATAAAAACAACCAGTTACCTTCATTTGATTCTATTACGTTTTTTAATCGTCCAGTTTACAGAAAAATGTCTGCCAGTATAGAACTTAGGCAAAGTATCGAATATGGAATTAAGAAAAATACTTTGAGGAAAGCTAACGAGACGCCTCTTTAATATATTTGCAACATACACTGTTTCATGATGGTTGCACTTCTATAATGAAGTTTGTCTGTGTGGTCATTCAGTCTTGTATCATTTTGTATGTAAATGTATGTTACATTGTTGCATTATTTTTTTTTGAAATCAATTTCATAAACCAAAAAAATGTCAAACCTATTTAAAATCGGAAGTTGAGGTAACTTCCGGCAAAATCAGTTCTACCCAAGCGGAATGTATTTGATTTCTGGTTACAATACTTTTTGGTAGCTACGGTATTGTTACACATTCGAAAAACCTTGTTTTGTGGGATACACTAATATTTTTGAATAGGTAGACGCTGTTTAAAATGCGGAAAAATGCATGCAACTATTTTGTTTATGTTTTTATGTTTTTATTACTTCTACTATTTCTCAAGAAATTTAAAACTCACATTTGTGTTTTTTTATTTTTTCTATCGCGCAACTAAATTTGAATGATTAAATGAAATGCCAGAATGAAACACCTAAATATACCCCTGATATTAGGTTGATTACAGTTAATTTGTGCAGAAAATTGTTCCTCTGTATACATGGATTGTTGCAAATTATAAGCTCATTAGCGTTTTGTGCCGCCATGATAAATAGTGTTATGTAGCTGGCTGGAGTTGAAGTGCTCAACATCTTAAGCGAAATAATAATTATATATGTATTAAGTGGGCGCTTCTGACCTAATTTTGACACTATGAAATAGTGTTAGATGCCAGTCACGAGTGTTACAAAAGTTTTAATTAATTGCTTTTTATGGCGATCCAGTTTTAATTCACTTTCATGGGAATTAGAGCAATAAAAAATTCATGGAATGAAATTGTAACTTATTTGAGGTAAGGAATACTAACTGGTATACCTTCGTATGTAATTGACAATCGTTGCGGCGAAATTACTATTTTTTTGAAGTTTATTATGCATGGTTTATTATTGACCAGCATTCGCTTATTATAATGTAATAGATCCACGTCTACCATAATATGGGTGTTTTCCTAGTTGTGTGACGATCTCCATTAATTATATCGCAAATGGTACTGTCAACAAAGCAGTATACTGAGTTGTATTATGAAAGATATGGTCTTCCCACTATAAGGTTGCGATACTTGGGATAAGTTTAATCGTCTCTGCAAAACGATAATGGATAGCTAACCTTCATCCTTTCTCCTATCAAGCGGAATTAAGTAAATGAGTAGGTCTCTTTATCACGCACTGTTAAACTCGGAGGAAATGAGAAGTTAGTCCGTGGCTTAATGTTGTATATTAAATGAGTCATCGGCTGATTTCATTTGCACATCCAAATAAACACTTACTTTAGCGGTTGCAGTTTGAAACATATCCTGCATTTTTTTGCCAGATGATATTATATTAACACATGGATGTATTTAGCGGAATGTCGTATCGCTTCTTAGATAAAAAAGGATATACATCACATTTTCCCGGCTAGCTCTGCTTATCACAGTTATCAGGCTTTGTTGTGTTTGGGTTTTATTTATTTTGCTTAAAGTATCACAGTAAGTTGTTACTAATTTAAGGATTGTACTCAAATTTAAAGACTTTAGACGTGTATGTTAGGAATAATGTGCCTATTCTGTGTTTGCCAATTTGTGTCAAGATGCTGCGTTCGTGTTTAGGGTGAAGCTGCACACTGCTTAACTACCTTCGCTCCTATTGGCTTCATGCAAGGTGATAGTGTAAGATTCGTGATTAGTGCCATGCTTGTTAGTTTGGTTTACAGGTAGAGGAATGGGCAAATATTTACTTTTTGATGAACGTGTCATCACTACTTAACATTAAAATTTCGCCATTATATCGAATTGTCTCTGCAATCTGCATCCAAAAAATATTTAAGAATAAGGTCTCTCTAATAAAGGATTTACAGTTTTTTGTATAAACAATTTTTTTAAGAAGAATGTAATAGAAGTCCTGTAGTATAGATTTGAGGGTTGTATTTACAAACCCGCCCTGTAACTGCTTGATTTTTTACTATATAGTCTAACCTTGCTAACTCGAACCTACAACTCAATTTTTTTACTCGAGCTAGAAGCTGTTTCCCGACAAAATACCGACGACCATGTTCACTATCATTATTATTCATGATATCATCTATAATCTATATCAATACCTCGAATTTCAATAAGTCGAATTTTTTGATAAGTCAAAACTTTTTATAATTTCCAAGATTAGATTTGCTATTACTAAATATTTCTGCAAATCAAAGTTAAATTTCTCAGAAATAATTGCGGGAGATTACCCCCTTATGATTTATGGCAATCTTCTGCCAATGACCATTTACGCTTTCGGCGTCGACATGTCAATTGAACTTAAATAGTATAGTATAGCATTCATTGTATATATCGAACAGCGCATAGTCTCTGTTCTTGCAATATAATAAAGGTTAAATACGTCTGTAATTTTTGAGCTATTTTTGATAACTCGAATTTTTGATAAGTAATTATTTTTGATTTTCCCTCAAATTTGACTTATCGGGCTTCAATTACATTTAAAAAAGATGCAAGTAAAATATAACACGTTTTTGAATTTTTACATACTATTAGTGTAAGTTATATCACAAACATTATAATAATGTTCGTACTAATTAAATGCAGTATACAATGGAATAATTTTTAACGAAAAACCATGAAATTGGTTAGTCAGTTGTGGTCTAATTGCTACCAAAATCGGCTTGTGCGTAACTGCTTCGGTTTAATGTTCTCCTAAGCACCTAAGCCATAGTCGCAGTATCGGACGGTTTTTTATTTTTCATCTTAATCGCCGTTCGTGCTTACACACTTCTTAAAAGGAATGTCTACAATTCCAGACCTTATATGGAATTCATAATACTAATTTCACTTCAGCACTATATAAAAATAAGTAAAGATCGATCAGGGCTATCTATATGTAGGGTCCTTAATTTTGTTCCTCGGAATTTTCTTAACAAGTGGACGTAATATTCACCACTTTCAGCTTTAAGCAATTAATTAAAAGATTCTTGCAGGATCTCAAAAAACTGACACAATTATTTTATCTGTTGATGATTGGGCGGCGGAGATTTTTAATGTTTCCTTTTCATGAATTTTTGGTTGGTTTCCGGATCCTGGTGATTATTTCTTTTTTGTGGAAAACAAAAAAGTATACCCACTGGTAAA
>JABXWE010061099.1:0-11650 GCA_014611495.1 Limonius californicus
ACACAACACAAATTAGGTTTTTATTTTTGTTAATATTACAAAATTAACGCAACCCTGAGAAATTATTTGAAAACCCAGAGACCAGAGATAAGGGTGAGAAAAGCGGAAACTGGAATATGCCAAGACTTGAAAATGCCCCACAGATAAATGCTCTTCCGAAAAAGGCTAAAATTGAAAACGGCCCACACAAGCAAATGACCACACTGGAAAATGCTCACACAGAAAAATGCGTACCTAAAAGTATTATTAAAATATATAATCGGCTGTGGGCGATGGTACAATACACAACACAAATTAGGTTTTTATTTTTGTTAATATTACAAAATTAACGCAACCCTGAGAAATTATTTGAAATCCCAGAGATCAGAGATAACGGTGAGAAAAGCGAAAACTGGAATATGTCCAGACTTGAAAATGCCCACACAGATATATGCTCTTACCGAAACAGGCTCACATGGAAAACTGGCTACAGAAACAAATGGCCACAGAAATTGTATTTTTAACTTATGTTTTGATTACGAAAATGCGTCGCCATAACGAATGTCGAGGCATTTTCGTAAACACAAAACAGAAATTAAAAATACAATTTTTATAACACCAAAGTATTTAATTAACTTATCATGGTTCTTTACTGTAGGTCACAAGCACTACCCATTGTTTTTGTGATCATGGCCACCTAATAATTGCACGTCGTTACGACAACCCAAAACTTGGACAAGCATTTTAAGGCAAACGGTTGCCGTTACGCGTATGAACTAAGAGTGCCTTATTTTTGTAATTTTTAATCCTCTTTCAGATTCTAAAATTTTGTACTAATAACAAAGTTAGAGCTAAAATAAGATTTCAGTGGTAGGTTAAGTGCCTCTTACGGTCAAGTCTGGTTAATGAAAATAATTCTGTTACTGTATTGCATAATAGTAAGTACGTGTACCAAATTTGAAAGAAATGACTAGATTTGTGGAAATTACAATAAAAAGAAAAAATAAAAAATTGAACTTTAAGGCCCTAAAACTTCTTAAGGAAGGACTTTCTGCCTAAGGTATATTAGGTTTAATCGGTTTATTTTTACCTAAAGAATCTGTGATTAAACGCTGGCCCATTCTTTCTGAGACACCCTGTATACATATTTTTTTTATCTACCGAGAACTAACTTGGCACTAATCAATGTTATACATGGTTTTTATATCAATATAAATAGTATGTTTTAACATGTATATTAAAGGCATAAAGGACGGTGGCTTTTCGAAGGTAGGTGGTTTTCATTCGTTATCACTAGAGCGCGGAAAATATGCAAAGAAAATTTGAAAAATATGCGCATATATATGCACTGTCTCTAGCGAAAATATGCAGAGATTTATAAAAAATATAACCAAATATATGCAAGATATGCAACTACTTTTGCCTTCTGGAAAGAAAAAAGATAGAAAATCTTGAAATTAAGAATATTTATTAGATTAATTAAATACAATTAGATACATTAAAAAAATAATCTTACACTATTATGGTTATTACTCGTAAGCTAATTACAATTAATTATTAATAAAAACTTTCATATTAATCAGACATATTATTACAACAATTGATAATCAAATGTTTTTCAAAATTCTCCAACGAAAATGATTGCCTCCTATCACTAATAGTTATTTATTATACAAGTGTCTTACTTGGCATATAAGTCACGCAAGAAAATATTAGGCCACGAGGCGATAGCCGAGTGGAATAATTTCTTGAGTGACTTACATGCAAGTAAGACACGTGCGTAATATAGTATTTTATCCAACACACAAATTCTATTCGCAAAATAAGGATTTGAAAATTTGACAGTTTAATTAAATTATTTTGACACTTAAAAAAGTAAATAAATTTACATTAGCAACAAACAAAAAAGCTTAGCAACCATTGTCTTCAATAAATAATAGTGAGTTAGACTTGTAACTCACTAGTGAGTTAGAATTATAATCAACTAGTGGGTTATAAACCACATTACTTGTTCGAAATCACCATAGTTATATCGCTAACACGTGTGTGTTGGATAAACATATATTTATATATAGAAAAACTTCTTTCTACGTCGACAGATGTAATTGGAGCATTTTTCAGTTTTGTAACTATATGTGGACTTAACACTAATTCTGCGACTTCTCCTCGTAAAAGTTTTGCAACAGCATTTAAAATACCGTATCCAGAATTCTTTTTGAGTACATTACTTAATTTTTCGTAAACTGTATTTCCAACTTTTCCCTTAACTTTTGAACATAAATGTTCAAAATTATTAATTATTTCTGTAGTTTCAGCTAATGACATTGAACGTTTCTCTAAATCTTAAATAGTTTTAGGCACAAAACTATAATTGCTTTTTAAATAAACAAGTTGGCAAGGCAACTCCCGAGATTCCAACAATTTTTTTGACTGTGTTATAGCTTGGCTACTATCAGTCAAGTTTAAAACGACTTCTTTAATTTTTTCATAATTTTCTGCATAAAAAAGTGTCGCTTCAAGCCATGTACCTGGTAATTACAGGTTGTGGAGGCAATGGAGTATTGGAAAGTCTCTCCTTATAAAATTGAATTCTTAAAGGGGCCTTGAGGAAAATCTTTTTTATGTTACTAATTAAATCGTTGATTAAAGGAAACTGATCCCTGATCTCTTCAGCGACCTTATTAATTCCATGCGCTAAGCAAGTAGTGTGAACTAAATTACTATAAAATATTTTCAAATTTTGCCCCGCCTTGACCATATATGGTGCTGCATCTGACAACATTAACAAAATTTTTTCTGAAGGAACACACTCAGGCAAAAAGAAATTGGATAATCTGTCGTTCACAAATCTAGTTATGGACAAATTATTTGTTTGGTGAAGTTGTTTTGAAGCTATTAAATATGATGTGTACAGGACGTCTTCATGCAGAACACCAATTAGCAAATGCGCAATATATCTACCGCAATTATCGGTGGTTTCATCTACTGCAAAATATATATAATTGTTGCCAATTATTTGTTTAATTTCTGAAATCGTATTCGAATAAACACGTTCAACAACACTTTTTCTTAAGGTGCTTTCATCAGGTATGTTGTATTTAATATACTTTTGAAAAAAGATTCTGAGGTTTTCATTATTCAGTTTCCTAAGTGGAATATTAGTTGCTATTAGAGTTTTACACAAGTCGTCATAGAAGGTTTCTTGTTCGATATTCCTGGAACTTGTAGTCACGCATTGACGTAATGTTTGCTGGGATTTGGAAGATTTTCTTAGTTTTTCACACTTGAAGATATGTGCAGGAGTTTTTGCATGTTGATCAATCAAAAACTTCTTGTCGCTCGATACCTGACCAAAAATATTAATATTAATGTAATTCAAAAATAATTTTCTAGTTCACCACAAAAACAGAAAATTAGGGGAGGAAGAAATGCCAAAATACTTTTTAATCAATTTTAAAATTTAATGTTATACCCCTAAAATTTCTAAGATTTAAATGGATAACTGTATGCCTCAGAATAATTGTCTACTTACTGGTTTACTGCACGCACGGCAGAACACCTTATCTCCATCCAGTACCAATTCAGGGTAGGATTTGATCCAATTTCTAACTCTAGACATTGTGTGCCGATTTAAAACTGAACAAACCTGTTGCACTTTTACACTTCACAAAGATGCACTTGCGGTAGTCAAACAGATAATGAACAGAAAATTTAAATTTTTGGGGTTTGAAATAGGCACAAGCCACGTAATAATCCTTACCTGGCCGTTAAAGATTTAACTCACAAACAGTCATTAAGGAATTCCCAGAACCGCTTCTTGAGGATTAGAACGTTTTTATCCCTATGGAATTTTTTTAAACCAAGAAACATTTGAAGTATAAATTTGCTATATGAATACGATTTCTAAAAAAAGTTTCAGGAGGCATAAATATGTAAGGTTATGCAACTTTTACCAAAATATGCAACAAAAGCCCAAGTATGCAAAATATGTAATATAAAATTAGTGTCAATGGATTCGTAATTGTGCAAATCGTAAACAGTTGAAGAAATAAAATTAAATATGCTAAAAATAAAGAATATGCATTTTTCATATAATCCGCGCTCTAGTTATCACTATTGTTATCATCGGAGTTCAGTGTTAAATCTCGCGGTAAAAGTCTCCTGAGGTGGATCTGAATGTTCCTGCGGTAGAGTTGTTGGGCTATGCTGTTATTGCCGCGGAGGTTTGCCAGTAATAATTTGGTATTTTTCCGAACGTATTGGTGATCGAGTCTATTTCAGTTCATTTATTAATTGCGTGTAAACAAAGAATTGACTACTACTTGTTAGCAATATTTTAAATACCTCTTAATCCATATATTTGGACGAAGAAAAGCTTGAAATGAAGCAATTAAGTAGACTTCTGCCTGATTTCGATATTTCAAAAAGACGGACTGCTTCTAGTGATTCGTATTCTAAAGAGCGAAAGAGAAGATTTAAGCGATATGTCTATTTATTTTACTCGTTCAAGAAGTTACACGTAAAACGGACAATAGACACCAGCTGTGGCACTACCACTGTACAATCCCAAAAGCCGCCGCTGAACTATTATTGTGGACTTTATGATCACAGGAGGTGTTATGATGTAAGGCTGAAGGTGGACTTTATGATATCAGTGACCATTGGGAATATGTCCAGTAAGGGGTGATCGTAATGGCCAGATTACCATCTACAAGGGTGCATGCGTAAATGTTACTTTCATTACTTTTTTGGCGTATTTTATATGAAATAATTTGTCTGGTAAAAGGATTTTAAACCGACCAAGCAATTTAAAATTAGATATAACTTTTTACATCGGCAAACCATTATATTCCTTTTCCTGTCTCTCCCGGAAACTAGGGCCGTCTGCCTGAACGCTGGAAAGTGAACTGCAACCGATGTAAAAGGCAATTTGTGTAATATACCACAAAATCAGTTGGTAACAGAATCTAGACACTGTTCTGATTAAAAAAATATAGATAAATTTTGCCATTGGGTTTGTCATCATATTTTTAAAAGGCGGTGGTTTATAATAAGGTAAGATTTTTCGATATATTTTTCACTATATTTCAATCTTGGATATGCTATTTACTAGTTAACAAATCGCAAGTTTAATGGCCACTTTTTAATTTAGCTACGGGACAAAGGAAAAAAAGCATATTTTAGTTTACTTGGAGTCACTTTTGCAGCCTCTGAATTACTATATATTTAGTAGTTTAATTTCAAATTTCATTTTTATTTAGCGCAGAAAAATAGGGAGAAATCACAACAGCAAGAGCAACAACAGCAACCACAACAACAGCAGCAGCAACAACAGCAGCACCAACAGCAGCACCAACAGCAACAGCAATCAGGACCTTCGGAAGATTCAAACGCTTCACAATCTGTACCATCACAAAAAGGAAAAGTTAAAAAGTGTTTGGAAATACAGCAACAAGCTCAAAAACTAACAGATCAGCAAAGCCAACCATTAGATATCTCGTTAGAACCACCGCGGCAAACAAGACCACCCAAACACCTAAAACAAGTACCTCAGCAGTCAACCTCAGCAATCCAACCAGTATCAAAAAGAAGAGAAGAGGACCAACGGCATGCACAAGCCGCTTTTTCTCAACCAATTCTTGGTAGCTGGCAAAGAGGACCGCCGCAATTGCAACAGCAAAGTCAACAAAAACAAATAAGTAGTTCCGATTTACCTGCTTATCATCAACCATCAGCTTTTCAGCAAACTGGACGAAGGGATTTACAAATACCTCAATCCCCAAAACTTCAGGAACAATTACGAACTACAGAACATCAGACGCGCACTCATGGAAGAGAATTGGGAAAGGATTCCCAACAATCGGAACAATCTCGAGCACCAAGTCAAAAACATGGAGAATCATCACAATCGCAACATGAACGTACACAAAAGCAAGCACATCAGAAAATCAAAAGTTCTCAAAGCCAACAGCAACAGCAAGCGGAAAGATCAGAACACGAAAAACCACAAATGAGTAGTCCTCAAACACCTGAGCGTGTTATGCAGAAGCAGGTAGGTGGTAAAAGCAAAAACAATTTTCGCTCGTATGTGGTATTTAATTTAATAAAATAATTTACATTCATTTCTTAGGTTCATTCTTTCAAACAACATGGAAGTCAGCCCCCTACACTGAAAACAGTCTCTGGACGGGTTCAACCTACAATTTCACATAAGGGTTCTACAGCTTTGGAATTGGCAATTCCACCAAGAAAGAAACAAATACTTGGGGGAATTAGAGGAAAAAAGATATTTGTGGAAACGAATCATTTAGCTCTGGAATTTAGCAAACTAGATCCTGCAGTACATTATGATGTTTCTATAGAACCTGATAAACCTAAACGTCTTTTAATGCATGTAATGGAAGCATTCCGAGAAATAAATTATCCTAACCGATACCCTGGTTTTGATGGTGTAAAAAATTTGTATAGTTCTTCTGAACTTCCGTTTGGAAAACATATTGATGGTGAAATTACTATTGAAGAAGATTCGAGGCCAAAGACATTTAAAGTAACTGTTAATTATGTAGCAATGGTTGACTTGAGTGTGCTAAGCAAATGTTTTGAAGTAAGTATAACTTGTTTTTGTCCCGTTTGGAGTAAACACTATAATAAAATACGAAGAGGTGTAAAATAAAATTTGTAATTTGTTGTTTTAAGACTGTATCCAATAATTACAACATTTTTATTTGCGTCTTTATGTATTTTCTTCTTCACTTTATCATAAAGTTAATTGTGTTTCAGTCTGCTGACGAAGAAAAGCCCATTGTAAATATACAAAAAGCTATTCAATGTTTAGATGTGGCTCTCCGAAGTGCACCTGCATTACGTCTTATACCTGTAGGGCGGTCATTTTTTACTACACCACGTCAACTAATAAATCTAGGAGAAGGTATGCAAATGTATTATGGGTTTTACCAATCGGCAATTTTGGGTTGGCAGAAACCCTTCCTTAATGTTGATGTGTCACATAAAGCATTTCCTAAAAGTTTATGTGTCATAGACATAATCAAAGAGTTGTGTCCCAGATGTGACTTAGAAGTCGAACTAAGTCAACGTGATTTTAGCACTGTTGACAAATTTCTGCGTACCCTGAAAATTCAATATGAAATTCCTAATAATCCCTGCAGTAGGAAGGTAATGCGAGTAAATGAATTGGATACACCAGCAAGGAAAGCAAGATTCCAACATGATGGGCAAGAAACAACAGTAGAACGGTATTTCAGCAGCAAAAAGGATTACCGGCTACACTACCCTAATATGCCTTGCATATGGGTGGGAAGCAGAACAAGGCCATCAAAAATGCTTTTTCCTGCAGAGTTGTGCACGATATTAGAAGGGCAGGTTAGTTATTAATTTAGTGCAAGTTGTTTATGGATCCTTCTAATTCTAATTATAATATTAATATTCTTTAAACAGGTTACAAACCGTACAATGACATCAAAGCAAACATCTTTAATGATAAAGCAGACAGCAATTTCTACCATTAAACGGAAGGAACGAATAATGGATGGAGTACAGAGAGCCCGTTTTAACGAAAACGAATATGCAAACGAATTTGGTATTTCCGTTAATCCACATTTTGAAAAAGTTGCAGCTCGTGTTCTAGTTGCACCACAACTAAAGTATGCTAATGATATTGTAAAGCCCCAAAAGGGCGCTTGGAATGCCGGAAAATTTAAAAACGCGAAGCCTTTAGAAAGATGGTGCATACAATGTGTTGATTTTCGCCCAGCTGACATCCATACATCAGTACTACAGACATTTGCGGATATGGTAAATGTTGTGCTATTTATCAGTTGATGCATTAATTTTCATTCCAATGATATTTTATTCTTTAGTTTGTTTTAATATAAGTACCTATTATTGTTTATTTACTTTTTTATTATACATTTCATGGTCATTTAAAGCTTACTACAAAAAGTAAAAGTATTGTATTTGGGTAGATTTTTTCAGCTATCTCCTTGAGGCATTTTACTGTCGCCTGATTGGAAGGTAACAATCCCATTGTTTATTATAAAAAAATTTAATAGAAGCTTAACTAAGACTATTGAATGTTTATATTGGGATACCAAAAATGTTTTTATAAATACATACAGTGCGGTCGTAAAATGCCCTCCCCCATAACTTTTGAACGACTTGATATTTCTTCACAAAAGTTTGTGTGCCGTAAAGGGAGACTAAATACTACTTTTTGGCCCATATTTAAATTTTATAACTTTCAAAATAGCGGCTAGGCGCCATCTTGAACAATGTTTTTAAATGGCAATGGGGTCCAGTGCACCTTATTTGAAAGGTATTTTAATTCTGCATCTGATCCTTGAGTTTCATAAAAAAATATTCATCCAGAAAAAATAACAGATGATTGAAAATACCAAGTTTATGGAAAAAAATAAGAATTACAGCAAAAAAGGTATGCTTTCGAAATGTTCACCATCGAAGAATGAAGAAGACGAAGAAGATTCTAAAACACAACAAAACTTATTTTATACAAAAAAAACTGAATAGTAATACTATTTTAATAAATATTTAAAGTGTGCTCCTTGAACTTCTTGAACCCTATTTAATATCTTTTCCCGTACTTTCTGGAAAGTTTCAACTCCGATATTTGCACAAGCCTCTGTTATTTTACGTCGTATATCGAAAAGGGAATCGAGTTCTGTTTGAAAAACTTTCGGTATAAGATACCCCCACAAAAAAAGTCCAACAGAGTCAGGTCAGCGGATCGCGAAAGACATTCTGTTGGACCACGACGACCAATCCATTGTCGAAGATACGTTGCATCACAGAGGACATAACAGGGACATAATATGTCCTCTGTGGTTGCATCAAGATAATTGCGAACTTGTCTGCTAAAATGCGGAGGAGCGCCATCTTGCGGGAATATGATATCCATGTCAAATCCGTTTGGATTATTTTCAGCAATCTCAACTATTAACGGATGGATGAGGTTTTCTAGCATGTTCAAGTACAATTCTCTAGTAAGGTTTCCGTCGATAAATGAGGGACCTACGATATGGTGGCCAAGTATTCCTATCCACACATTCAATTTTTGCTGGAATTGGGTGTGACCTTCCCAGAAAACATGGAGATTTTCATCGCACCAATATCTTACACTTTGTCTGTTAACAAACCCATTTAAAAAAAAATGCATTCGTCACTAAAACAGATATTGCGAAGATAGGATTGCTGAGAATGTACTACCATTTCACCGACTATCTGAATTTGTTTGTCTTCTGAAATTGCGGGTCGTCCAGGATTTTTCCTGTTTTGCACACTTCCAGTGTTAATAAATTTTTGCACAAGTTCTCTTAAATACGTCCTCGACATAGGACGGTCGGGAAAACGTTCATTATATATTCTTTCGGCTTCGTGAAAGTTTCGATTGGCTTCAGCAAAAATAAAAACTGCTTCAGTTATTTCGTGCAAAGTTCGAACATTCGCCATAATTATTGTTAGTATCATCGGTTTTAACACTTAATATTCAAACGTGAGCAAACATAATAACTGAATTAAAGTGCCAAAACAGAAAGACTAATTATTTCAAATGTTTTACTTCGGTTGTTTCGCCTCCTACATATTTTACCGTTTTGCTTAACATCAGAAACAGATAATTTGGAAGTCTGTCATTTGTTTTTGATTCTATAAAATTTTCCCAAAAAAAAATATAATTATACTCTACTCAAAGAGACCTTTCAAACGAGGTGTTACTCGACCCCCATTGCCATTTAAAAAAATATTTATAATTTATATTAATATAAAATTTAAATATGTACTAAAAAATAGTATTTAGCCTCCCATTAAAGCACACAAAATTTTGTGAAGAAATATCAAGTCGTTCAAAAGTTAGTAGGGGGGGAGGACATTTTATGACCGCATTGTATATGTTCTACATACTAGTCAGCTTACGCCTTTTTGTTTGAACCACTTCGTACACCTTCAAGTTTCACTGATGGACTACGTTCATCTTCTTTGTTTAATATGGCTGTTATTACTTCATACATATCTACATTTACATATAAATTTCATAAAGTTTCACAAAACACACCGTAGAGGAATGCCGTATGAGTAATACTAAGTATGCCATTACAGGTTACACAACAAGGAGAATATTTAGGGATGAAGATAGCCAAGCCCACCATCCAGCCAGCCATAGTACTACAACCTGGAAGAGAAAAACAAAAACTGGAAGAACATTTTAAATCTTTAAAAGGAATACAATTACTGTTAGTTGTAATAGGAGAAAGAAAAGATGTATACTATTCCGTTAAACAAGTAGCTGAACTAACTGTTGGTATTTTAACACAGTGTGTTCGTGGGCGTAATGTTTCTCCGTAAGTTGGTTTAGTGTTTTATTACCATTAAAGTTATTGTTAGATTATGTGTACTTACTTCGATATGATCTGGAGGACTGATATTTTAATTGTACAATGACGATGTTTCCAAAACACGAAATTAGGAGATTAGGAAGCGTTGGTGAAAGGTGCTGAAATCCTAATTTAGAACTGCGTTGGATTCAAAACGGTATTTTTCGGAACGGCTCGCGATTTAGAGGTGGTATAACAAAACTGAATGTGTTCTTTCGGAACAGGTATGAATCCACTGTTCTGCAGAACAGTTCTTGCGTTGGATTCTATAGACACAACATTTTAATACAAAAAATATCTATACTGAAACTTTTAATTCTAAAAAATAAAATAAGTTCCGACCTGTATGGTGCATATCATTGGTCTAACTTGCTACGGTAAGTGCATTGGCAATCTACGTTCTTCTACTTCCCTCCAATATGATGTACATCTTGAGTGAAAATTTCGTAGCGGACTGATTCATTGGGGAATTTTGCTTAGAACTCATTGAAGCAAGAACGATAGGAATACTGTCAAACACCATTTTGGTTCGTTTTTCGGATTGAAAGTATGTATCCTGCTCTACGGTGAACACTGTGCTACCCAAAAATTACACACTTGGTATCCTTATTTCAAACCAAATTTGAATTTTGTTTGTCTTATCTAATAAAGCAACCGATAACGAATTTTTAGTCTTGAAAAAAAATGTAATTGTGTTTGCATTACAAAAACACCAACAGGTAATAAACAAGTAAAAAAATGACTGTTCACAGGCAAAATGCGCGCGCATCGCTTTTGTACTCGAGGGCTGAAAGTATTGCCAAATAGGTTCATGGACAATACGGAAAGTATTGTCGATAAGATTGGGACTAAATCGAGGTCACATGCCCTTCAATCATTTACGATCACACTGTACTTACCTTCACAAGACGATTAATAGAAAAAGTACTGTTCATGTTTTCAAAAATATTTATTTTAATATAAGAAATGCTTCTTTTAATGTAAGTACAGTATTTTTTCGTATATAAGACGACCCCTACTTTTTCGAACTTAAAATTAAGAAATCAATATTTTAAACATAAAAATAACACGTTTAATATATTTTTTTTAAGATTCAGGGTATGTATAGTAGTTAGGTATCTGCAGCTTCACTGATCTAACCTTGCTTGTGAGTGAACATTGCGCACTACCACGCAATTGGTGGGGGAGGCCTGGAGCTCATTTGCATCGTGTGTTTGTAGCAGTCAACATCGCTGTACACTCTAGTGAAAAGTGCATGCAATGGAGTT
>JABXWE010061101.1:0-11783 GCA_014611495.1 Limonius californicus
ATTATTTAATCCTGAATTATGTGTTTAGTTATTTATCATAATACGCTTTAGAAATAATAATATAATTTGTAACTTGACCGTTATTTTAGCGCTCTAAATTCAAAAGTTGTCAGGAATTTTATAGACACAACCTTCAAGACTGAGTTTATTTTTTACGACCTTCAAGAGATTACTTTTTCGATGGGTTAAATTGAAAAAGCTCTTATTCATTTCTGTGGTTGTTAGTTTTTACACACGTGATAATTACTGCATGCATCCCATATGGGGGACGTCAGAGTCTGTCGATCACGTGCCCCTTCCAGAAGGCCAAGCGCATTGTGTTAAAGAAAGATGGGGCGGTCCAACAATTAGTGCTATGATTGTAGTTTGTCACTTTTGCCAGTGACGAGCGCGAACGATGGTCGACTATCGGGGGGCTCTGATATTAAAGTTTGTTTTCAATTTTTTATTTGGTTTGGTCTGATAGCTTCGATACGTACACGTGAACGCCTTCCAAAAAATAATATCTGCAAAAACCCATTTATTGTAAGTGACAAGTGCATATCACTGATAGTGTTTTCGGATGGGATTTTTTAACATTTTTCGTACAGATGCGGATTTTAAAAACCGGTTGAGGACCGCTGTGTTAGTTTTGTATTTTTGAAATCAGGTGTGGTGGGCACTTTTATCTCGCTCTTGTTTTGACCATTCCATGCAGGTGCTGATCACGATCATCATCGACGATCAGTATCGAAATAGCCCTGCTTTCGATTTCACGTGAACGATCGTTGCGGTTTTGGATAAGATTTATTTTGTTTAGTGCATTATTGCAAATTTGAGAATGGAATCCATTCTTGAAGACCTTTTAAGATCATAGTACGATTTCTGCTTTTTTCATGAAAATTAGTTCTGAATAAATTGAATTGGTTTTGAAACATGATTTTTCTTGTTCCAGTCCACTGTATTCACGAAGCGTAGGGTCATATTCCAGTGGCGGGATGCCCTTCTACAGCACGGGATCTCCAGAAATGGTGTCCAACCCTTCACCACAACTATGGACCAACTCTGGTGAGTTTTCTTATTCCGGCTCTTCATTTTGAAAACGCTGCAACGCAGGAGTTTAGTTTATGTTTTTAATATTAGCAGTAACTGACCTGCGCAAAATATGCATAAATAAATATTATTAATCAGACAAACTGAATAATAGGCTATTGATAAATTGCGCAACTGTGTATTATAAAGGGTAGCTATCGTGACTTCTTTACACGACCTTACCTGATAATTTTTGATAACTAGCTAAATAACTTGATAAAAGTGTGCATATTTACTGTTACTGTGCTCTTAAAAGTCAAATTACCAACAATGTGATCGAATAAACATTCTCGCCGTTTGAAAGACTTGAGATATGGTAGATCGTTAATGATCTAAAGCTTCAGTCTGAGGAAAATTTGAAATGTTTTTTAAAAATATGCAGTGGAAGTGAGCACTAAGCACAATTATATCTCAATATTCGATGGAATACGTATTAAATTTTTGTAGTTTATCATTAATTTGTAGTAATCAACTGAATATTATTTCCTTGCTTTTTGGGCGATTTCTTGGGTAGGTAAAGTTAAAAAAATGCTGCACTTTCAGTTTGAAACCTTTTGTTAAAGCATCGGTGATGAAAAATATAAAATATTCCAAGATTATTCTTTTATGTGTTTCGAAAAACCCGCACTTGGAAAATCCTTGGGCGATCAGAACTTTCCTAAAAATGATTGTTGAAAATTATCAACAATTATTTAAAGATTTAGGCTGATAGACGTGCACTGATTACTTTTGCGTTTTATTTTTCAATTGCTAAAAACGCAGGCTTTATAATTTAGATGTGATTGTACATGTTTGTTTACAAATTATCATAACATTTTCACTGAACCCGATTTAAAGAACATTTTATGACAGCATGTATTTTGCTGTTTGAAGTTTCCATAGTCTGACTAAAGATTGTTGAGTTTCCTAGAATACAATCAAGGTGAATTAATTTCAAAGGTTTGTTATCCTTAGGTCAAGTTAATACTGGGGGGAGGTAACACCGTAGAGTAAAAATAGGCGGCTGAAGCGTAGGAACTATCGTCTGAGTGTAGTAAAAGTAGTATCTGTATTTATTACTCTTACATATGTTCTTGTCAGCACATCTACTTTTAACTGATTATATTTTTATCAAATTTAGGCCAGTGGCGGCTCGCGGTTAAAAAAATAGGTGAAGTGCTATTATAAAAACCCTAATAATAACAGATAGAACAAATTTGCTGAGTCACTGCTTTCGTCGTGTCCGCAAAACGCTAATTCTTGCTTGCTTAAATACAGAACTGTCGATAACTGTTTGGAGGAAAAGTCTATTTAATCGAACATTTTCATTAAATTGTGCTTTAAAAAGTCTCGCGTTTTCTTTTAAAGCATCGCCTATGGTGTTTCTCTCAAAATTCTTTAACTTCAATGCACATATTAAATGGTCTTTAGAGTCGGCATGTTTATGTAACGCCCTTGTAATATTTAAAAGATTTGCAAATCCCTCCCTGTTCCAAACAGACTGTTTTGTATAGAGACAGCAAGGGCAACCAAATAATTTTTGTAGTATTGGGCTGCTACATAATCATTTGTATTCGGCGAATCAAGGAATTTTAAACATAAGATTATATGATTTTCCACTACCTTTTAAGTCTTTTTTTTCGCGGAAGTTGTCAAACCAACTGTAGGTCGCCCTTCATTTAAAAGTTTTTTTTTTATCTTCTTCCTTCCAATGCCTGAATTGAATCTCTAACAAGCTGCACACTATGTTATTAATAGGATTCATAGTTCTCCTGCTACGTATAAAAGTAAACTTTCCAAAACAGAAGCCACACGATACGAATACAAACGCACAACACAATCAACAATAGTAATAGTTACAAATTAACAATAATTCATAAAAGAACGAATAAAATAAAAAACCGTAACATGAAGATCTGCGGTTGCTTGCGAGTGAACTCTTCACTTGCGCGTTTCACCGCGAACCAATTCCAGATAGTGACGTAGGCGTTACTATGGCAACAGAGGTATAAGTGCAGAGTTAAAATACTTGTGAGGCCGACTCTTCACTACAATTGCTCGGGTGTTGTAGGTATGGTTTTTTATGGTCGACGCTCGACGGATTGCATTTAAAATTTAAATTTTTGTTTGTTTTCACTAAGCTTATTGTATCTACGAGTATGTATGCCATAAATAAACGACTCCTAATAGGTGTAATACCGATAAATATACTGTTATGAAATTTAAATAAATATTCGCAATTGAATGAAAATTTTAGGTGAAGAGGCACTTCACTTACTTCACTTGGCGAGCCGCCACTGATTTAGGCAAATGATTTCCAGTATAGAATATTTCCAATATTTAGCTAATTCTAATATATAAAATTATATACACAGTAATTAAGGTTTCCATGGATTAAAGAATTATTTATTTTTCCAGGGGTGAACACACCTTCGGGCTTACCGCTCACAGACGATTACCCAAAAGTGTCTTCTTCCGGAAGTTCTGCAAGTACCCTTCCTGCCTTCAACAGGCTACCAACATTCCATGGCAGTACTCCAACTCACCGGAGTGCCCCGTATACGATACCCAGCAGTACAACTTACCAAGATTGGCCTCAGTATCCATCGGATACTCCAAGTTCGTTGCAGTATAGCCTGATGCAGTCTCAAAATAATGCCCGAAACAGGCCACCTCCTGTAACGGGGCTTTCTGCAGCTGCGTCTTTGTCAGCAAGTAAGTTCAATTTTTATAATCGATGATTGAGCGTTTTAGAGCGATGAAGAACTGGTTGTATCGATTCTTAGATAAATTTAAGCAAATAGGTAAAGCGCGAGAGCGCCACTTCCTGTAGGGCTCTGTAGAAGAAACGCCTGTCTATTACGGATAGTTGTGAACAACTGGACACTCGGTATAGTTAATACACGATAGCTTAGTTTCTATATAGTGGACATTTGCCTATAACGGACATTATTTTTCCGTCTTGTGATTATCCGTTATGGAGCGATATTTGATAATTTTCTTTACCCTTTCAATTTTGCTCCATTTTTAAAAATAATTTAGTTGGTTTCCAAAAACGATATAGCTTTAATTGATGGTTAATATATTAATTTGATACCTTAAAGAAATTGTACTTCCCTGCGTACTAAGAAAAACTTTGAATAAGAAACACCAAATGTTAATTGATTTATTGTTTGAATTATTGTTAGACTTCTGCTGCAGTAATTGTTCGCAAAACCCCCTTATTAATGTTACCTAGGTGTAAATAGCTGCAGTACGACACTTGCAGCACAATCATAGCAAAAGCCTAGATTTTCTAAGAGTATAGTCATGTTTTTCTAAGTTGGTTGTTCGTCAAAAAGATTAGTGAAGAATGCGTTGTGTGTTTTCGTGATAAAACAAACAACTCTGTACTAATTTCTCCCTTGGGTTAATACGGACATTAGCAGATGAAGAAACAAGATGTTTGGCGTCATCTTGGACTAGTCTGTCCTACGTGACCAGAAGATCATTTTAATGCACAAAATTAAAACAATATTAGGCAAAATGTGACGAATGCTCGTGCGACCTTGACGACATCCAGAAAAAATACTCTTGGGTTCATTGTCCAGACGGTTGTTAGGTGGTTTACTAATGCGTTTAGCTCATTTTTAAATGTTTTCTAATGAGACACAACCTTTTGTTTAAATTTACAGTGCAGAGGTACAGAAAGTTACAATATCGGCTTTAGTACGTTTTCTGGCGAAAAAGCAATTCGAACACTCTTAGGAAATGGAAAAGATTTTCTATGCAAATAACCCCAAAATTTCGAAAAGTATCAATTTTTTTAGAAGATCTTTGTGTGTTTGACATTTTGTCGATCGACCAAAAGCAATCAAGGTATCATTAGAAACCCATTTATACGTTTTTCAGAAATTAGAGATGTCATATGGCCATTTTATCATTATTAATATCGATAAGAGACTATCCTGATACAAATGCAACGTTGTAATATTACCATGCGGATGCTATCTATTTCGGTCAGAACATAATAGATGACTTATCAATTATTACACCAGATCAGTTTCTGCAAATGTTTATAAATATTCTGAAGATGGGAGGCCAAACCCAAATAGTGCTGGGTATCAAGTGGCGATTATTCATTGTGTAATAAAATCCTCGACTGCCGGTCTGTGTGTAAGTTTGTCCAAGTTAGCGAGATGACCGGGATATTAAATTCGTAAAGATTAGAAAATAGCCGGATGATTTATTCTAGGTCGCTCTGAAGGTGGTTTTTTTTTGTTAGTAAACATTTCCAATCGTGGCATTTTTGGCCAAATTCTAATCACAAAATATAGTTCTATTATCATGTCTAATAAATTCAGTAAAAATGCAACTGGAAACAAAAATATAATTTTGTTTTAGGTTATGGTTAAAGAACCTATTTCAATTGCTTTGATGTAAATTGAATTCCATCCAGTTTTAATTGCAACGTGTAATGTTACAACGTGGATGTTATGACTAATGATTGAAACTGCACTTATTTTTAAGTGAATCACACGAAAATGTCAGCAAAAAAAATAATTAGTGGTTTTAGTTAACAGCACGACGGTGTACGGTGCAGGTCAGGGTTGGTATCAGCAATAGACTTGTTAATCAACTGTTGACAGGAATGTTTTGATAACCGGATTAAACTTGCTATGAAAATAAGATTTCGTGACGCCGCATAGATTAAAGTTCACATTATTATCGAAAAATACCGATTAAAAATGTATCTTTGTACGTGTTAACCATCATTTGATTGTAAACTTTTCTCGGCGTGATCGCCATTTCGTGTACAATATTTTTGAAACTAATGAGAACTTCTTAAGTCTGAAATTTATTCGTCACCCCTTATTTTTACATATTAATTTTGATGTACCGAGATCAATATATTGATTTCGAGTTACTTCCAACGCTAGGGCAAGTAGTCAGCAATTTCTGTGAGCGTATGTGCTGCTAGAATCACAACATTTTTTCCTATTTTGAAAATACAAATTTGAGGTTAAGTCGATAAATAGTTTCAAAAACAGGAAAAGTGTCAACTCTCCGAAATAAATTTATATTTCTGGTACTGTTTTTAACATCCAAATTGTTTTAAATTTGTATTCTGTATCAAATATTTTACATTATATAAGGGTCGTAGTTTTCGATCGGAATTGTAAGTTATTAAATTTAATTTGTCGCTAAAGCTTAACACCAACCCCAAGGAATAAACACATGTTTATATTTCATTAATACCAGGCCCATTGTTGAAGGAGTATAAATATGTGCATATTAATTTGTAAAACGCCTTGAATTAATACAATTTTGGAATAGTTTCTTCAAAACACGAACTTCTGTACTCTCCCTGAAAGTACGGAAAAATAAATATTGGTGCTATATAATGGCAAACGGAATTTAGGCGAATGTGACCCATGCCAAACAACTCGTTCAGCATGTGTTGCCACTTAGGACAACACAACCTAAAAGGAATGTGACATAATTTGTAGTGAGGGGACAAAAAATGACCACGCAACCACACACGGTCTGCTTGTAAAAGATACCGAATAGATCCCGTGGGCTTACGCCCCTTATCTGTTTTCTATCACTCATCGAGCCACACAAATAGGCAAATGGGATTTCACGTGTACCTGCCGAACACAACCAGACGGGCAGACGCATAAGTCATTGCGGTTTTGGCGTTTGGGATTATAAAGACATAAAGGCATTTTAAGCTTCTCGAATGTCAACTCAGTATGTGAAATAAATTGGCCGTAAAAGTGGAGGCGCCTTCTTTTTTACACTGGTTATTTATGATTGCAACTTATTTGTTATTAAATATTTCAGTCAACAAAAGTGACACTATTGGGTTATGTACGGTAAATTGTATTTTTTTATTTTAAATTTTCCAAACCAATTTGTGTTTCCGTATTCTCACTAAGTGGTAATGAAAATTAAATATTTATAATATATATAATAATATAAATAGTTTGTTTGTTTAGTATGATCCGTATATTTTGCCAATATTCTTACAATCTGATTTGATTTGTTAACGATAGGATTGTTGCCCATATAATAAATTTATTAAAATTTTGTATCCAGAATATCCATACATTACAAAGATGCAATATAATTATTGATTTGACTGCAAAATAACAATAATGTTATATTTCAATTTAAGAAGATTTTGTAGTAATGCCATAATCCTCTGGTACGTGACATTTGCTATTTTTCTGGTATCGGTGCATAAAAGAAAGCAAAATTTGATTTAAAATAATGTAAGAATACTAAATCTAGAAAAAAGGCGTATATCTTGACTATACGAAGTAATTATAGACAGGGCCGGATTTAAGGCGATTGATGTCTTAGGCGAAATGTTTTTGAGCTTCCTTTTGGAGTAAAGCGTTATTCGAGTTTGTAGCCTCAATAGTAATTTTCAAAATCTTTTTTTCGCCTTAAAATAACTAAAAAATCTAACACAAACTTTTAAAGTTTTAAAACATTCTAGGATATAAATTAAAATTTATAAGTCAGAGGCAACATTCCTTGAATTTGTCTGTAAAGTACAACCATTATTTTAAGGCCGAATTTTTAAGCCTTTGACTTAGGGATTATCTATAACTGATAGGGGACATTCAGGTAGAACCAGCCAACATATTCAGGTAAATTTTAAAATATTTACAAAATTTTACACATTTCTATATCATATACAAATTCCTTGTTCACGGGGGAACATTTATTTTGAATATAATAACGAATTGGAAATTGCAAATGGCACACCGCACACTAATCTATATTAATTAAATAAAAAATATTTACTTTTACGTAGTTCTTAAGTTTTTAACTATTAAAAGAGATTTTAAAGTTTTACGTAATACGAGTTAAAATAATTAATTAATTAATGCGTATATCAATGAAAATGTTAAGAACATCGGAAGAACGAATTATTTCGGAACAGCTTATAAAATAAATAATTGAAATCTACTACTATTTGTTCTAAATCCAAAAACATATATTAATTAATTAAATAGAACTTTAAAAACTAATCAGAGTTGGAAACGGAATATTCAGAAAATTCTGTAGAATAACCGCCTAAACTTACTATTAACGGTTTCATCTTGTATTTTGTGGAATATTTTTTCCATTTTAAAATATGCACCGAGTACAGACCTGTAGACTAGTAACAACCGCTTGTTCTTTTATTACGGCATTACAAGCTTCACGCTGAGAGGAAATGACAAGATAGCAGCGGCTCAAAGATTCGGCCTTAAAATAATGGTTGTACTTTAGTTATTATATTATATATCTACATTTTGGGAACTGCATTCAAATTTGCGAGGCTCTTCCGAATGAGTGACCCTATGATAAAGCTTGCCTAGCTTATTATGTAAATCCCGCTCTTATAGGTTATGTTTTAAAAATAAATAAAACTGATATTACAACTGCTACATTGTTGATACATAGAAAGAAAGAGGGGTAAGTTACACTTACAAATTACGTTATTTTTAAAATTCATATAATCGCAAAGATTAATAAGTATTCGATAATAAAATGGCATTTATGTAAGATATAAAATATACTGGATTTATGATTTTTGCTGGAGTACGCAAGTTTTAATATATAAATGGTGAATACCAGAAAAATGTAATATTATTAAAATTGCTTAAGAAGTGTTGAAATTTCACGAATTTTCCAATTGTATAGTTTTATTATTCATTTTCGTAAGTGACACAACATCATTAAGCATTTCTAAAATATGATCTGTGCAAAAAAATCAAATTTCAGGGAGTCGGGAAATACTTCCTCTTTCGCTTCAGTACATACTGGTGCATATTTGATAATCAAATTTGATTAAGAGAAATGCACTTTGTTTGTATCCACTTACATTACATGGCCGTACATTACAAACACTGCAATCCACAAGCTTATGAATAATATGTTGGTGAGAGATAAATAAACCACTAGAATTTTTATATACAACCGCATTTACGAATTTCCGTAGGATCCAAATTTTATAAATAGCGTCTTCGGAGTCATAGTTCGACCGTTGGCATTAATTTTCCCCCAGTTTCGTATTATAAAGTTATTGTTGCAAATATGATAAAGGAATCGAATAAATTTAATACATGTTAATTTACAGTTACCGTAATTATTTGAAATTTTAACACATCAAGGGGAGTTTTTTTTAGAGATATTTAATTGCTCAATACGAAGAGCAGAAATCAATGTGTTTACTACCACATACAGATTTTAGTGGAGTTAGTTAAAATCTACTGACATAAATTCGCGTAGATGTTGCAAAATCAAAAGGGTTTATTTTCCCACGCCTATAAGATGTTAGTTGCTAGTCGATTTTTTTTAATAAATATTACTGGATAATTCCAAAGAATATACAGAGTTAATCAAGTGTATGGAACCATCCATATATCTCGGTAACCCTTTGTTAGATTTTTCTGAATTTTCGTACAGGGTGATTTCAAAATATGGCGGATTCGAAAATGTTATCGCCAGTGTTGCCACGTTTTCAGTTTTGGCGAAATTCCTGTCAACTTCATTATTTCAAATGGAATACCCTATATATTTTTATAACATTCGATACGGAATTTTTCATTGAGGTCATTGATATACCATTTGATATTTTTATTTGCAATAATAACAAATCTAAAAATAAAACGAACAAAGTACTAATGAATAATCAAATTTGACTAAAACAAGGAGAGGCTACTCATTTAAGTAGGTGTTCAAATTTTTAGCCATTGACTGTTGGACAATGAACTAAACGATTATACACTGCATCTACACTGTTTCTGATGTGTTCTCGTGAAAATATCCTCCATCACTCTTCGGATTACAACTTTTAAATGTCCGAGATTATCTGGTCTTAGAAAGAAATCTAATGGTGTAGCATTCGGAGAAGGCGGTGGCCATTCGATGGTCCCACGTCGTCCTATCCATCGGTGTCTGAATATGTTATCAAGATATTGTCTTACATTACGTGCAAAATGGGGTGCCGCCCCATCTTGTTGGAACCAAATATTTGGATGTACTCTACCATTTCCATCGGGGAACAAATTTATCAGCGCAGGGACAATTTCATTCTATAATAACATGAGGTATCTGTCACTATCAATGTTCCTTCGATAAAGAATGGTCCAATAATTCTGTCCTCAACGATACCAGCCCAAATATTCAATTTCTTGGGGAATTGAGTATGGCTTTCTTGGGCCCAATGGGGATTCTCGAAAGCCCAGTATCGACAATTCTGCCTGTTGACCGACCTAGATAGACAAATAGTGGCTTCATCGAAGAACAAGCTATTCCTAATGACTCGCCCTCAATCAGTACGTGGATCAAATTCACTTTATACGGATTCATATTCTTCACATTCCCATTTTGGATACTGTACTTCGTGGTATAGGGTATCGATCTGGATGAGTCGTATTGAAGAGATTTCAAACTTCTTTCTGAGCTTTTCTTCTATCTCCGAAACCAATCATCATCAGTATCTCAATACGGTCTCTTTCCGAAAGTAACATACTTATTATTATCGAAAACGTTTTGTTGTTTCACAATACGACCAAGGAAATTATAACTTAGACTTGATGGAGTCAAGAAAAGTATTGACAATGTGTCAAAATATTCTAACAATTAAGATATTGACATTTCTAATCAGCCTTCTTGTTCTAAATGTATATAATAAAAACAATGTCGATTCCCACAAACACTTTTAATAAAGAAATTATACAAAATGCGTAGCAACGTTAACGTTTTCGGGCTGACTACAACCCATCTTCAGACTAGTGAAAACAGAACCGTTCAAAAGAAACATATAATGAAAAAAGTAAAACAGGTTACCTAAAACAGTACTGCATACAGTAACAACTTTTCCAGAATTGAATTACGGACAAAAAATATAAAACGAAGCAGCTGCTTAAAACTTAAGTCAACATTCTAATCAAACCGCGAACGCTGGTGGTTCCAAAATTAAAATAAAAATAAAAACTTGTAATCGTCAGAACGACATGTTAAAGTAAAGTTTTAAACTTAAATTTGAGGAAACCCCACATCAGGGGTGACATTAAAACAGATTTTTAAATTTACGTTATACAAACTCGTCAACCAGGATGAGGATAGACCGGAAATTGATTAAAAAACAGATTGTATCTATGTGTAGAAAATTGAAACAAAGCAACAAAATACTATAGTTACCCAAAATACAAGATAAGGAACTTAGCTATTAAGTACAAGGTGAACATAATAAACTTCAGATTCAAGAAATTCAAAATCAGAACAAACTATTGAAAATATAAGGAAAATTATTGAAGATTGATTGACTGATTTGAAAGAGCGAGATCTAGGATGCGGTTTTCCAAGCATCTCTATGCACTTAGGCCATACAGCCCATTGTACACCCTAACTAATAATTTTGCCTATCTGAGGTTATTCCAACTCCAGTAGTGATTTTTAACGTGTCGCACATCAGTGGGACGGGACCTACGGCTTTACTTCTTATCCGACAGAAGGCGCATTTTCAGATTTTCCCCGCTACAAAAATCTCGCCGACCTCAGCCAGGTTCGATCCCGCGTCCTTCGGATCTAAAGGCAAACGCGCTAACCACTAGACCACCGAGGCTGGCAATTATTGAAGATAATATAATTCAAAACATACTCGAGTTGATCTTTCAATTTTTTAACCGCTTTATAGATCTCCATACTTTCTAACAAGTTCATTCTCAAACCTTTATCGCAAAAAT
>JABXWE010061102.1:0-14223 GCA_014611495.1 Limonius californicus
CTCCTTGGGTAATTTGCTATTCATCAAATAAGTTAAATTTAAAAATGTTTTCTTATAAATTGTTGAATAAATGTGGGCGATTTCCACAAACAAATAATTTACTCTTAATCTCAGGGTTTTAAATATGCTGAAAAGTAACATTTTGAGCCATTTGATCTTCGATTTCAAAACTACAGTGACAGAAAACGAAAGGTAGCAGCATGAATTACAAAATGAATCAATGATGTACGAGAAATAAATAAGATTTTGCCAAACTATCTGTGTTTCCTATCTACATTCGAACTAAAAAACACAATATTAAAGCCAACTAAAATAGTTTAACAAGATTATCAAAAAAATTCACTGCACTTCGAATTCAACCATCTTTTTTCGGAAACACTTGCATAGTTTAAAGTTGGTATTGCTTATCGCGAAATTCTGTTGGTAGACGTAGATAGCCTTACTGCGTTTGAAATTCACTTGTGCAATAAATAGTTCTTCGAAGATCCTGTGGAAAATCAAATTTTTCATTGTTATCTCGCTACCGGGTAAAAAGAGAACTTGGAATAACCTACTTAAACTTAGTTTGTTATGACAATTGTTCAATTACTATTGTTAGACCGATAAACCGTTGGACTTCGTAACCAAAGCGTTATTCTTTGTAAAAAACATTTTAATTGTTTATACATTAGATTCGGTGAAGTTAAATACATTGAATGTTTAAAACTTTCCTTTAAATAATCCAGATTTGACGTTTCAAACTTGGTTGACATTTGGTTACGTCATTCGTAGCGATGACGAGAACATGATCGAAAATAAAAGACGATCTACTAACGCCAAGAACGCAGAATTCCAATTCGGATTCTGTGAAAATATTTTAAAGAAACTAATCACCATTTCGGCCACATGAATGTTTTAAGAAACGCCGATTCACAAACTACAATTGATAGCTAATTTCATTTGTATAAACGACATAGTTAACGCATAATTAAAACATTTAAGGAACAGCAGAACGATCTTGGTTTCGTTCTGATGACTAAACGGTTATTGAACTTTAAACAACTACAAATATTCAGTTATTGTGTGCGGGTTGCTATGAAGATATACAATAGCAAGAGAAAAACGTGAAAGAGCAACGCTTTTAGCTCAAATCTGTGATGCATATCTCAAGTTCTGTAGCCAATCAGGAAGGTTCCTAATCGTTACAGAGGAAGTAACGAGTCAATAGTAGAGAAAATGGATGAACCCATTCGAGTGTCCACATCTATATCCCAACAAAATACTCAGATGCTTCGGACATATACAACGATTACATAATACCAGTCTAGAAACGTTAGTCGTAAAAGGTTTAGTGGAAGAACGAGCACCATGCAGTCATTGTTTTAAGATTAATGGAGTTACAATAGTAACCCATGCTATCAATTTTACTTCTTCTTCTTCTTCATGTGCCGTCTCCGCTACGAAGTTTGCCCACCATCAGGCAAATTTTAACGTTGGGTACAGTTATTAGAAATAGATGAGTAGAATTTCAGTTCAACCACTATCCTTTAAATATATACCGAACTAAGACTAACACGTCGAGAACATCCTGGTTAACTATCGATTGTGTTAATCACCCAAGAAACAAATACGAGTACCAAAGGCTCTCATCATAATGCTGTCTCAGCCTCTTACATTAATAATTAACTGCTATAAAGTGGAAAAATTATATATAAAACATCTCGTACCATTCTCAGCCAAACGTGTATTGTAACTGTTGATTTTAACTCATCTGCCTCTATATGCAAAATGGCCAGTCCAAATTTAACTTCTGTAAAGTTGTAGTGCTCCTCAGGTCTTGCGGATTTGTCATAATTCATCAGTAAATCCTTTTTTAATTTGTCTAGGGTGGTTTCAGACCACAGTGGTTTCGGCCCCGAGCCTGAAAGTTCAAGTTAAGATAAAGGAATTTACTACCTTTCAACAGTTTGATTTGACAAAGGATACAAGAGAAATAAAATGTTTATTAGATACGAGAATACCCGATCATTTGAAAGCTGTTATATAAACGATTCTAGGACAATTACCCCCTGGACACAAACCCCCCGGACATTCACCCATCGTCAATAACTTTCCGAACACTAACTCCCTGTTTAAGAGAACCCTATACAAAAACAAACCGCATAGAAAATCCCTCGGACATTAACCCCACGTTTAAAAATAAAAACTCTTTAAATAAAATTCGTGACATAACGAACAATGAGTACAAGTATTTATTTGACAAAGTAAATGTTTTAAAAGAAATTTGACAAAATAAAAATTTTAACCAAGCTTATTTGTCACAACAAAATATGTTTACAAATTAGAAATTATACTAACATCTAATGTGCACATTTTAGAGATAGAGGGAGTGAGAAAAGATAATTACTTATAAAATACTCAACATAACTTAAGATAACCTTTTTTTCTAGAGGCGAGAAAATCTTGATAGATACTCTACAGTCTACAGCCCGGCCTCCAGAGGGTGTTGAATTCCCTTCTCTCTTGAGAAGAACTTACCAACTGAAACGCTGCCCCGTTCGCATCTGGTTGATCCCGGGACTACGTTGGCATTACTTCGGGAGCAACTTCACATTCCCAATCTCCTTATTGTTTGTTCTTCTTGTTTACCTACAGGCTTTCCTTTTTTTCATCCTCTTCATTTGCTTCTAGGACGGGTTTGATATAGGTGTATATGACAAGTTTTTATCTAGCATCCCTCTATGGTACCTTCTATGGTTCCCCTCCCAGATCTTTTCCTGGTCCATCTGCTACAACCATAACAAGCGTGCTCCAGAATATTTTCCTTATTGCAGTGTCTACACTGGTCTTCGTGTAATATGTAAAATCTTCTTAGGTATGCTTTGTAGCACCCGTGGTCACTCAGAAACTGAGTCAGGTGGTAATCCGCCTGATCGTACTTTCTGTTTACCCATCTTGGTAGATCTTTCAGAAGTCTCTTACTACATCCGACCTTTTGTGTCGGTCTGTCCCACCTTTTTCAGGTTGTTCGTCCTTTCCGAATGACAATCTGCTTTATACTGCCATCAACTCTACAGGTATAACCGAAGCTATAACATGTATCGTCTCCGTAGAGATGGTAGGGTATCCGCTGGCTATGTTGACTGCTGGTCTTTTTTGTTGCATTTCCAGCATTTTTTATATATGTTTTGTATTAGTACCTTTTCCCAAGTTTAGGCCCCATGTAACAATACAGAGTGTGCCACCGTGCACAGTACTATTCTGTTTGATGCTGTTAGGCCTTTGATGTTTGGCATTAGTCTTATAAAGGCTGAGGTTGCTTTCTATGCTTTTCCCGTCGCATACCTTACATGCTCCTTCATTTAAAGGGCATGGTCAAACCATACCCCTAGGTATTCTGCAGCCTTTTCGGAGACTATCTCATATCTCCTATATTTAGTTTAATTTCTTTTAGCTTTCTTCCCGCATAAAAGCTGACCGCTTCTATTTTTTCTTCCGCGACGTTTATCCTCTATTTTATTTTTCAGCATACGTACCACTGTTTTTCCCAGTACTACAATGCCCTCTTCAGTTTTTGCAGTTACCACTACCGACGGATCATCCGCGAAGCATATTTTCTTCGACCCCAATGGTAGATCAATTTTAGAATATCGTTGTAATATAATTTCCATAGGAGTGACCCAAGTACTTCCATATTTTCTTTTTCTCTTATTAATAGCTTCCTGTTTTTTAGGTATTTTGCATCTCTTCCATAGCTTTAACAATATCATTCCACGGAACCGTATTCAACGTATTTTTAATGTGTACTGTAATCAATATGCATAGTTTCCTATTTTCAGAGCCGCTCTCTTTCCTTGCTCCGCCATTTTTTTACCTTCTCCGTAGCTTCAATGTTCGATTTGCCTTTTCTGAATCCATTATTTTTCAGTTGTATTGCAATCACTTGTTCATAGATTTTTCCCATTACATTTAGAAAATATATTGGCCTATATTTTATTACGATTTATTGCTTCTTTTTGGGTTTTCCTATCAGCACCCCCGTGCCTCCTTCCACACTTCCGTATACCTTCTTTTAGTGAATTCGTCAAAAACTGATATTCGCGGCATTAAGTTTAATTTTCTGGTTACGATCTTGTACCCTATACTCCACACTCTTGCTCCACCTCATCGCCGAGACTCCGCCATGTTTCCTCCTTTGTTTTTGCTATGGACAGCTTCAATCTCTTTCCTTCTTTAGCGTATGCCTCTTTCATGGCATGTTTCTGTTCTATAATTGGGTTTATGTGCTTATTTCCTCCAGTTTTTCTTCTTTTCGCTTGTAGGCACGTTTTGCTTATGTTGGCGATAGTTTCATTCCACCAGTATACCCTTCTCTTTCTCTTTGGATTATTTTTGCTTTTTTAGGGAATGTCCTATTTAATGTCCTTTTAATTGCTTCCATTGTTTCCATTACTTTTGGTTCTTGCATTTTGCCCATCTCCGTTCTGAGATTCTCTCTAAAGACCGGCATAAGTGTACTTTTTCATATCCATCCTTCTTTTCTTTGCTTCCATGCATTCTTTTATGGTTCTTGAAAGTCGAAATACATGTTTTGGTGGAGGCTTAGAATCTCCGTATCCGTCACTTGCCAATTTCGTCTATGCTGGTTTGTGAGCATATAATTAGATCGGTGAAGGATTCTGAAGTATCCCTAACGAAGGTTGCCTTTTGCCGTCATTTGCTATTGTCTTTTCCTCTCCCGCCATCCATTCTAGAAGCAGGCATCCCTTCTCGTAGTCTTGTGGAGCTCCCCATAGCCGGGACTTGGCGTTGAAGCCTCCGGTTAATATGATTTGCTTGTCAATTTGCTGCTAATCCTAGCTCATATAGGTACTCAAATTCTTTGATAGCTTTATTGGGTGACCAGTAATACGAATATATCACTATACTCCCCAAATACAAAACCTTTTCCACTCTGTTCACACCCCAACGTAACCTAATCTTAGTGAATATAAGAACTGTTGTATCAACGAAATTTTAGTTAAACAGTTTCTATTTTTATACGGGCAGTTTATGTCCCGTGATTATTTTTTACTGAGGGTTTTTGTATAGGGAGTTTATTGAACAAGGGATTAATTCGGGGGGGGTTATTGACTGGGAGATAATGTCCGGAGGTAGTATAAAATCATGTACAATGTCAATCAATTTTGACAAGTAGTTGTTTAAATAAAAACTTTTTAGTAAAATTTGCGTGATTATTTATAGATAAAGAATTGGAATATCGAACTGCAATTAAAACTTTGATTAAAAAAGTTAATCAGTAACGCAGGTTTATACCGCTATCAAAAATGTTTTAGGAAACATCCCTTTATTTTTGACTGTTTTAATAATAGAGTCACATAATGGGTTTGTAGAGCCCACATAAATAAATAAATCTTATTTACACTAAAGTTTATATAAATTAACACGTTAAAAGAGCATCACATCGCTTAGCTCAATATCATGACTCAATATGTATCTAATTAATTTTCAGGGAACCGTTACAATATCTATGAGTACCTAAAGGTAATACCAAGGCGCTAAGACGGCCTCTGCTTTATAGCAAGTTTTATTTAGATGGCTGTAGACTATACTTTAGACTCTAGAGTCTAGAATCTACAGCGTAGAATCACGAGCATAGAATCTAGACTGTACAGTCTGGGATCTGGAGTCTGAAGTCTGGAATGTGGAGTCTGGAGTCTGGAGCCTGAAGCCTGCAGTTTGGAGTCATGAGCATAGAGTCTAGAGTGTACGATCTAAAGTGTACAGTTTAGAGTGTACACTCTGGAGTCTGGAATCTGGGGTCTGGGATCTGCAGTCTGGAGTCTGGAGTGTGGAGTCTGAAGTCTGGAGTCTGGAGTCTGGAGTCTGGAGTCTGGAGTCTGGAGTCTGGAGTCTGGAGTCTGGAGTCTGGAGTCTATACTCTGGAGTCTGGAGTTTGGCGTCTGGAGTCTAGAGTCTGGAGTTTGGAAACTGGAGTCTGGAGTCTGAAGTCTGGAGTATTGAGTCGGGAGTCTGGAATTCGGAGTCCAGAATCTGGAGTCCGGAATCCACAGTCCGGAGTCGGGAGTCCGGGGTCCGGGATCCGGGATCTGGAAGCTGGAGTCTACAGTCCGTAGTCTAGAGTCTAGAGTCATTTAGAATGTTTAACAAAATATTATGAATAGTGTGGGAACTAAATGCCATGACCTCTAATTAAATTCGTTCGTTTAAGTTTTAGGAAGTATAGGTAAATTTTGGATTTACTCAGTTTACACTACTTGTGCAAAAATAGGGCTAAAAATATGTTTGCATTATTCCTTACTGCATTCGTAACTAAAGAAATTATAAAACTATAATATATAAAATTTTAAAAGCGTTAATAACCTAACACCACTTACTAGTTGTTCTAAATTCTTCATTTGCAAAACTTCCAGTGATGCCCCCAGTACAAATAAAGAAAAAACAGGCGGTACACGTTAAATGTAAACCAACAAACATGACAGCATTCGCACTGCTGCGACGGAACGCAATTATTTGTTGTTCAGAATCATTTAATAGGCTCTAAGTAGTAGATTGCGCAATTCATGGTTGAAAATAGCTCAATAGTCGTAGTCTTGGCAATGGCAGTGGTTAAACAAGTGTATAATGATTTCCACTAGGGTTACTCCTTGAAAAAGGTTCTAAATGTAATGATTAATGAAATTATTAATTGCAGAGTCCTCTTTCTTATTTATCGCGATACACCGCTTTTATTGCCACGTTAACTGTGAAAACAGTTATACTGGCAGTATATCTTCCCTACACGCGCAACACAGCGGATAAGAATAAATATCTAAGTATAAAAACAGGATTTGCACATAAGTTGCAAAGCAAGATCTGCATTTCGAAAATTAAATGCAATGTACAGGTCATCCTAAAAATGGTTGGTCCGGCAACACACATTTTCGTTCTTGGTAATGGTATTACAATATTACAATAATGAAAACGATATTACTTTTCGATGTAGTCTCCCTGTCTAGCGATGCACTTACGCTACCGATCTAGAAGCTTTCTAACACCTTTAATCTATAGGTTGCATCCGTATCCACTCTTGAACAGCTTCAATAATGATAATTCTTTTAGTGGGACGAACAAATACAAATTGAAGCTATCAGCCTCAGAACTGTGTGCTGCATGCAGAAGAAACTTTTACTGAAGTTTATTTATGGTTTCGATTATTCTTGCAGCAATATGAGGGCGAGCAGTGTCTTGGAGAAAGCGAACAGAACTTTGTCTTCTCTTCTGTTTGTTTCTGATCGCTTGCTAACTTTATCTTGCATCACTTTCTGCGTTACTTGTACGGCGTTCTATGAGGAAATCAATGAACAGCAACCCTTGAGAATACAAAAACAATGTTAACATCACTTTACCAGCTGACAACACAGTTCTTTTTTTCCTTAGCCTTGGAAATGTGGTGTGACACCACTGCATGCTTGCACGTTCTGATTCAACAGTAAAATAATGCACCCCTTTCATCAATTGTTACAATTTAGTCCAACAATCATCCCCTCTGTCATACCGCTGCAGCAAAAAGAAGCGATTTGCAAACGATTACGATTGAGTTCTTCGGTCAGGAAGCGCGGAATCTACCTGACGCTCACCTTAAGATACTTTAGCTAGTCTTTCATGATGTAATAAACATTAATTTCTAAATTTTGAGAATAATGACTAACTGTTACTGAGTAAGGCCTTTTACTGTTTCTTCATGTTCACGATTAACTGAAGCTGTAGTTCGTTGTACATAGAGCTCATTTATTACAGGAGTTGTCCCATTTCTAAAAGATTTCTTCCACTCAAACATCCGACTTTCAGAAAATCATTGATTGGGGTATTGTACTTGTAAGTATTTCAGTCATTTACGCAAGTAGAAGCACGAGGAAATCTACGCATTACGTTGTGTTGCACTATTGATACATCGAAAAATATACAGGCTATTCTATTTAAAATAAAAAAGTTGATATAATTTCCGGCTAAACCGGAAGACCTTTTAAATTGCAAATACCTTTATTGTACCCGCCACATATCGGAGCCTTCATGCAGAAAATTTAGTTGAAACCGCGGTTGCCGTATTAAAGATATTTACAAAGTTCTGCAATCTTGTTCATCCCTGTGTAATACATAATTACACATAATCAACGTCAACATCAACATCGTGTCTGTCTGTCGTGTCTTTGAAGTGAGTTTGTGAATATTGTTGTGGCATCACTTGTCAGTGTTGTAATTCTATCAATAGTGTGTGAGTGTACTTCAATGCTGCGAATTTCGTATCGCCAAGCGAAAACACAATTAATCTTGGTATTATCCCTATAAATTCAGTAGAAACACCAAGAACCTGCATTTATGTAGGAAATAGAATTAACATCTTACCTGTGATGGATTTCTGTTCCAGAGAGCTATCTACGATAAGTATAGACCTTCAGTTGCAAGAGAGCAGTTTGAAGCTTATACTAACTTCCCCTTACCTCCTATACGACTCACCAACACCGCCACCAATATCTCAGTTAGAGCAGCTAGTGAACCACTGCAAGGAAACCAGAACTGAACTGTTGATAGGGGCAGACTCAAACTGTCATTATACAGTCTGGGGCAGCAGCAACACTAATAATAGAGGTGAGTCTTTACTAGCCTTTATTTGTAGTAACAACGTGCACGTAATAAACGTGGGCAATGAACCCACCTTTGTAACAACTGTTAGGAGGGAGGTCATAGACCTAACCCTATTAACTTCTGAAATATGCATGTTTCTAGTGAGCCATAATTAACTGATCACAGACACATTCACTTAGAGATATCTGATGTAGAAGAAGACAGTGATTATGTATAGGCATCCCGTGAGGACTGATTGAAGATGGGGTGGTTGAACAATGATCTCGCTAAAATGAGGAACAATGCTCGGAAACTCTTCAATAGAGCAAAAACAACAGGTGATTGGGACAAATACTCCAGAGTCCTCAACGAATACAATAAAACGGTAAGGAAGGCTAAGCGGGATTCGTGGAGGAAGCTCTGCCAAGATGTTGAAAATACATCTGAAGAGACAAGACTCCGCCGTATCCTGGCTAAAGAGCCCCTAAACCCTGTAGGTACATCCTCAAGAAACTGCACTGCTACTGGCAGGGAGACTGTGAAGCTTCTGCCCCAACGTCACTTTCCAGGATCAGTAATAATAACCCAGCCAAATCCTATTGAAAACTCTAATAACTCTTTCTACAGAGCTACAAGAGAAGATTGCAAGGTGGTTAACTGCGTCATTAACCACGACGAAATAAACAGGGCTAGCAACACCTTCAAACCCTATAAATCTCCAGGAACTGATGACATCCTTCCAGTAGTGCTACAAGAAGGGAAGCAAGTCCTAATACCAGTGTTGTGCAGGCTATTTCGAGCTAGCTTCACCCTAGGCCTTATATACCTCAAACCTGGCGACCTGTCAAAGTGGTCTTCATACCAAAGCCGAGTCGGAACTCATGCGCCCAAGCTAGGACATTTAGACCAATAAGTCTATCATCCTTCATTCTGAAAACAATGGAAAAACTGGTAGGAAGACACATAAGAGAAGCGGCACTCATAGAGAAACCTCTACATCAAAACCAACATGCCTATTTACCAGGTAAATCATGTGAAAGCTCCATACCCTGATACAGCATAGAGCGCAGCCTACAAAACAAGGAAATCGCTTTAGGAGCCTACCTTGACATACAGGGGGCCTTTGATAATACCTCCTTTGAATCAATGATTCAAGCGGCTAAGAGATATGATATTGACGACACATATAGGTGGATAGGGAACATGCTACAAATCTGACAAATCCAAGCCACATTATGCGGCGAAGAGATGGAGGTGTCGGTAACCGGGGGATGCCCGCAAGGAGGGGTACTATCCCCCTTACTTTGGCATCTTGGGCTACTTTAACCTTGGTTATGCAGATGATATAGTGGTCCTTATGGAAAGCCCTACAATTTAATTTCAGAAATAATGCAAACTGTTCTGGCTAAGGTCGAAACATGATGGAACAAGGAAAACCTTGCAGGAAATCCTGCGAAAACCAACCTCTTACCAATCACTAGGAAGAGAAATTATGGAGGCATAAATTCTTCGGAACTCTTTGGAGAAACTTTGCAAATCAAGGGGGAGGTCAAATACTTGGGTGTGGTTCTAGACACCAAGTTGACCTATAACCAAGATTTGCAAGAAACCAGTAACAAGGCAAAAAGAACCTTGATGATATCAAGAAGAGCCTTTGGAAATTAATGGTTATTAACACCAGAAATGTGTAACGTGTGATTTCTGACGCATAGTGTATATCAAAAGTGTATTCCCATTACAGCGGTTTGGACGGCATACTTCGGGTTTTCGAATTCAAAAATTTGTTCTCATATTGAGTTCTACGCATCGATCGTGAACTTTCGATTCTCGGACTGCGGAAGTTGGATGAAGGGAGAACGTATTCAATTCTCAAGAAGTGCAGACTTGAATTTTATTTAAGGTCGTTAAGACTCGGAAGATTCTTCCAATTTGTGAATTTTCAAGTGATTAGGGGAAATTTAAACACGGTAGAGTGATAGTAAATTTTCCCTGGGAGAAATCCTAATATAGTGCACTCTTAGAGAGTTTTTCTTCTGCCAATTTAACATCGTATGGTAAGCTTAGGAAGGTCCTTATTCCACTTTTTTCTTTTCTAAGACAGTTGAATTTATTTAGGCATCAAACTGCAGCCGGAAAAGTGGAACCATCCGGAAATTGATTCGAATTTAAACCGATAACTCCAGTATAGGGAAATCTTTATCGGAGCTACATGGATTGATTAGCGGGTGTGCGGAGCGAGTTCGTTGCGTGTCAGGTGTGAGACGAGGACATCCTACGTTCAAGGTCTGTTAACCAGCTGTTTAACTTTCATACATTGGGTTGATAATTCCACGAAATTTTCGAGAAATCAGAGAACCAGCAGAGGACGAATAATTACAACTCGGTTTATTTGCGTAGGCATTATTCTGTTGAAATATAATAACTACTCGACTATTTTTAATTAAGTTTAATATTTTAATTGAAGAATTCTGTTTCATATTATAATAACTTTATGTACATCGAGAACTTGTTAAATGGTCTGCAGATTACGAGACTAAATTTCTGATTTAGAGTTCACTAAAAAGGGGGAATTTTGCGTAAGTTTATAATTATCCGTGCGCATATACCATTAATTTTGGGTAATTAATCTAGTTATTGCGTATACGAGGCCTTGTGATACCGTGAATACTAGTCGGAAATTCGGTGGTAATGATTTTGGTTTTTTTTTTGAAGTGAATAAACACTTCCTAATTTATTCGATCTACGCATTATTGTTTTCCTTAGGAAGTTAGTTTAGATTCTGTTTTATATAATTAAATCAGAGACAGTGACGTACTGTGGTCCGTTCTTTTTTTATGTATATTCATATATATATTTATGTACATATATGCAATTTAGGGGTGTGATTTTCATTTCTTTTTTATGTTATTCATTCGTGATAACTTGTATTGTCAAGATTCTTATATAATCTTGTCTGTATTGAATAATTAGTTTTCTCGATTATTATATTTTGGAATTCTGTCAATTACTCTTGTGTTTTATTGGGCCTTGTAAAATAAGTTTAGTATTATCAAGCAAGGTAAGTCCGTTCTCCAGGAAGGTTCCTGTTTACCAGAGTCATCTTCGAGGAATAAGGGTTTTTTTAAACAGGTGGCGCCTAGGATTATATTTCGAACCACCCTTCTTCGATTGCAGCTGGTCGGCCCTTGTTCTTGATACCTGGACCTTGCTTATAAATTTGTTGTTTTGTAGATTGTTGATGTTAATTAAACTTTAGCGTCGCCGTCGGTCAACTAGGCGTCACAAATGGTCCATAGGCTTTACACAACGGTTATAAGACCGAAAATAACCTATGGTTCACTAGCATGGTGGCCCAAAATAAATCAAAGACAAACAATAAACCAGCTTCTTAGTGTTCAAAGACTGGCTTGTCTCTGTATAACTGGATCAATCAGAAGCACTCCGACTGAAGCACTAGGAGCTCTCCTGCAACTTCCTACTCTAGATATAATAATCAATGGCGAGCCACGCATGCGAGCGTAACGGCACGGGTAATTGGAGAAGCACCCAACACACATGTGGGCACTCAAAAATAATAAATGTAGTATCAGACCCAAAATTAAAAATTGGAACGGACTACATGTTAACAAAATACTCTTTTCACAAACCTTTCGAACTACGGATAAACCGTGAAGAATGGGATCAAGGGGAACAACCAGACTTGCATAAAATCGTAGTATGGTATACAGACGGTTCACGCATGACCAACGGAACCGGAGCTAGTGTATACGGCAGCAAACCAAGATATAGTATCTCCATATCTCTAGGCCAAACTGCCACAATATTCCAAGCTGAAACCTATGTAATTTTAGCAGCAATAGAAGAGAACATAAGAAGGGACTATACAAACAAAACCATCCTTATTATCTCTGAAAGTTAAGCAGCTTTGGAAGCACTGAATTCAAACCAGATTAAGTCAAAACTTGTCTAGAACTGCCTTCATAGTCTCCCAACATCTTATTTTAATACTGTTACTGATTACATAGAACTTAATAACATGAATATTATTATAGTAGGGGATTTTAATATACCTCTTATCACTGGAACACAGTTTAATCTTTTGCATGGTAATAATTTTACTAAAGCACTTCTAAATTTTATAAATGCAAATAATCTTAAATCGTTAAACAATGTACCTAATACTAATGGCAGAACGTTGGATTTGGTACTGTCTAATTTAGATATGAACATTGAAAAAGATGATCAACCTTTAGTTCCAATTGACGTTTTTCATCCTGCACTTATATCGTCCTTCAAAACAATCGTATGTCCTGCAAACAATAAATCCAACTCAATTGTCTTTTGTTATAACTTTAGGAGGGCAAATTTTTTGAGAATGTATGAACTGTTGAGAGACGCTGATTGGAGTGTGCTTGAGAGTTTTGATGATGTAAATAAATGCGTGGATAAATTTTATGCACTTTTCTATAACGTATTAAACATAACGGTGCCCAATGTTAACCGTTCAAGTAGAAAGAAATATCCAGTTTGGTTTTCCGTAGAAGTAAAGGAAATGCTGAGATTGAAAGATTATCATCGATTACGTAAAACTAATTCGAATTACCACTTTCACGAATTTAAGCGACTCAGAGCGCTAATAAAAAATAAAATTGAGCAAGATTACAAAAAATATTTAAACGAGGTGCAGGATGGACTAATAAATGATGTGAACAACTTCTGGAATTTTGTAAACAATGCCAAATCCAATCGTAAATTTGCTAATGAATATAAATATAACGATAATAACTTTGATCAAGAATCTGCCCCGACTGGATTTGCTACTTTTTTTGAATCAGTCTATGGGGAGGAATCAAAATATGTAATTAACTGGCACTCAAATTTACCCCGTGAAAATTTAGATATGCTAATTATAAATGATTTGGGTATAGATGAAGTAGTAAAGGCTTTTAGACAATTGAAACCAAAAAAATCTGCGGGTCCAGATAACATTCCACCTTACATCTTCAAGGCATGTGTTGATAGTTTAGCATATCCCCTAACTATCATATTTAATTTGGCCATAAAAACAAATACATTTCCTAGCATGTGGAAGACGACAAAAGTGACACCTGTTCATAAATCAGGAAGTTTGCAAGACATTTCCAACTACCGACCTATATCTGTCCTCTCGGCTCCAGCAAAGATTTTTGAGCATGTCATTTATAACAGATTATATAAGCATGTCGTACCTATTATACGAGATGAACAACATGGATTTGTTAAATCCAAATCGGTTCAGACGAATCTGGTATTGTTTGTCAATTACATCACTGATGCGTTTGAAGCTGCCTCACAGGTTGATGTAATATATACAGATTTTTCAAAAGCATTTGATCGAGTTGATCACGACATTTTGTTAGGCAAACTTGTAAATTGTAATTTGTCACAACCCTTAATATCTTTTTTCGTAACTTATCTACAAAATAGATTGCAGTATGTTAATATAAATGGAATTTGTTCTGAAACATATAATATGCCATCTGGAGTTCCACAAGGTAGCAATCTAGGACCTCTTTTATTTTTAATTTTTATTAATGATATAACTAAACGCATAAAATATAGTAAATGTTTGTTATTTGC
>JABXWE010061103.1:0-15809 GCA_014611495.1 Limonius californicus
ACTGGAATCGTGCTGTAGTTCTAATACTAGTTTCTATTTAATTGTATTTTGACTCTAAACCTATACTAGGACCTTGATTCTTAATTGCAAACCTTAAAAATTACCATTAATAGGTAAATTTATTGATATTTGGCAACACCGATCCGCTGCATTGATAAAACCAGAATCGATGCTTCTCTGTTGCTCTCTGTCTTACGTCTACCATATCGGACATTCCCGCGGCTTCGCGAGAAGTTCCGATTTGTCTCAAACATTCTGCAACGTTTGCGCGACCGCGGCGCAAGCGTGTATAAATGCTGCACCTCTTCTATTCCAGCCAGTCTCAGTCGAGTCGATCCTTCTACCGTGAATGTGTGTGTTGTAATTTGCATGTTAACTGCAATTCACTGTATATGAGTAATAGTAGATTTATACAGAATCATGGATAAATATTTAAGTGGGCGCAAGAAAAGAAGAAAAGCCCGTATGTGTCATTTGCTCAAAAATGTTGGCACTAGACAGCATGAAATCCAATAAACTTAAACGACATTTGGAAACGCTTCATAGTGAGTAGGGTAACAAATCCCGACAACTCTTCATATGAAAAGCAAAAATCATTTTTTGAAGAAACTTTATCTGTGAGTGAAAACGCTTTACTTGCCTCTTACAAAGTTTCATAGAAAATAGCCAGATGTAAAAAGTCTCACACCATTGGTGAAGAGCTTATAATGCCAGCTGCAATTGAGACTGTAGAAACTATGTTTGGAGCTAATTCTGCCAAACAATTGCAGTCCATACCTCTATCAAATGATACTGTTGCCCGTTGAATTGGTAATATAGCTGAAGATCTACAGCATTAGCTTTTCGGGAAGTTGCGTGACAAATTGTTTTCAATTCAGCTTAATGAGGGAACAGATAGCAATAAAGATGCTCCTTTCATTGCCTATGTTCGATTATGTGATGGTATGTCAGCAGTAGAAGAACTACTTTTCTGCAAACCAATAGAACTCAAAAAGCAACAGTACTAGCATTATTTGGTATCTTAAATGATTTCGTAAACTAGGCAAACATAGAGTGGAAAAATTACGTCGGAATATGCGCCGATAGTGCTCGTACAATATCTGGAAGATTCCAAAGTATTCAAGCACTTGTGAAAGAAAAATGTCCCCAGTGTGTTTGGACACATTGCGTGATCCACAGAGAAGCTCTGACTGCCAAAGAAATGAGTCCTGGTCTGAATATTGTGCTGACGACGGTTGTAACCGTAGTAAATTATATAAAAATGAGACCTCTAAACTCAGGAATCATGTCTGTACTTTGTAAAGACAAGGGTGCAGTACATTCAGCGTTATTATTTTATTTATTTTTTAAATTAAATACCTTGAATCTTCAACTCCAAGGAGAACACACACATATGTTGGATACAAATGATAAAGTTAATGTTCTTTGTAGAAAATTGGAATTGTGGTGCAGAAATTTAAAGCAAAAAAATCTAGAAATGTTTGCAAATGTGGATTCATGTATTAAAAGTTACAAGGCTGAAGAACAACATGTGAAAGTTGTTTTTGTAACCAGTGAAAATCCTTTAGCCATGCTGGCAAAGAATTTTAAAAAGTATTTTCTTGCTGACGACAACTTGTAGCAAGTTACGAGTGGATTAGGGATCCATTCCAAAATACTCCTGAAGGTTTCTCAACTGCCGAAGAAGAAATCTTCATAGACTTCACGGCAAATGGCGAAATCAAAAGACAGTTTAGTAATAAATAACTTTTTAAATTTAGGGCAGGGGTACATGATGAGTTTTCAGCACTGAAAACAAACGCATTTCGTATAATATTACCATTTTCAACATCCTACCTTGGCGAAACCGGATTTTCTGAGGTGGCTGCCTTGAACACAAAATATAGATCTCAGCTAAATATAGAAAAAGAACTCAGAGTGTCAATTTCTAATATTAAATCTTCTTTCGAAGAACTTGGCTCTGCAAGACAGGCCCAAGGAAGTCACTAATAATTATTAAACTTGTATTTATTTTAGTATTGATAAGTTAATTATTAAAGACATTGTGCAGTACTGATACAATCCTATTTATAAGTATATTATATTAGTGTAAATGTGTATTATATTTTTTATTATGTCAGAATGTATATTATTGCTCTTTCAGTAAATTATATAAATAATATAAATAATTATTGGAATAATATTTTTTCTTAGTTCGTTTTGATAGGCTCGCTTCCCTCATTTGGTGTTATCACACTCCCCTAGGGGCGCGCCCCACATGTAGAGAATCGCTGGGTTAGGCAATTTAAAAGAAAACTGCAATTATTAGCTGTCACCAGTAGTTCTGCCAGAGTCATTAATATCTATAGCAGCGGTCACTAAGTAACATTGCATTGTCTCTACAGAATGGAATCGCCAGAAGATAAAATTATCAAACTATATTTTAATAAGGATTTTTCTGAATTTTTCTGAAAAATATGTATATATATATATATATATTTGCGAGTTTACATTATATATACAATATATGGCGTATATAATAATTGTACATCACACAGGACGTCTCTCGCAACCCCTTTTCCACTTGTCTCTATCCCTCCAGTCTTCTTCTTCCATATGTCTTGCTGTCATGGCTTCTCGTACGCCCTCAATCCAGGTTCGACGCGGTCTTCCTCGTTTTCTTCTTTGAGGTGGTCTCCATTTAAGAATTTTTTGTGGCCATCTCTCCTCTTCCATCCTTTGGACATGTCCGTACCACTTAAGTCTTTTCTCCTCTATACTGTCCATAATTGTTCGTTCTACACCCATCCTTCTTTTTATCTCTGTATTTGGGATTCGGTCCAGTTTCGTTAGGCCACAACTACGCCTCCAATACATCATTTCTGTAGCTTTTATGGTTTCCATGTTTCTTTTTGTTATTTCCCATGCTTCACACCCATACGTTGCTATACTCTGTACAATCACGTCATATATCATTTTCTTTGTTTTGGTGGATATATTGTTTGACCATATTATCGGATGTAATTGTCTAATTGTAATTTTTGTCTGCGTCATTCTGTTTTTGATTTCTTCACCGCTACCGCCGGTACATGTGTAGGTTGTTCCCAAATATTTAAATTTATTTACATGTTTGATTGTACTATCTCCTAGATCAAGATCATGTCCTTCTCCTCCTACTACCATGTACTGTGTTTTTTCTGTGTTGATCTGCAGGCCCCATCTCGCATACTCCGTTTTTAACTTTCTGAGCATATAATTCATATCTATGCTGTCCTCCGCGAACAGCACCTGATCATCTGCAAAGATCAGTGAGTAAAGGTAGTCATCCTGAATTTGTATGCCCATGTTTCTACAGTGTCGCTTCCACTGTGTTAGAGCAGTTTGTAGATATATCTTAAATAGGGTAGGGGCTAAACAGCACCCTTGTCTCAGGCCCTTTGTTATAGGGAATTTTTCTGACAGTGTCGTTCCTACCTTGATTTGACTAGTACTATCTGTATACAAGTTTTTTACTGCTTTGATATAAGTTATGTTTATATTTGCGTTGTGCATTGTGGTCCAAACTTTTTTTAAGGGCACACTATCGTATGCTTTGTGTAGGTCGATAAATGCCAGATGTGTCTGCAGTCCACACGCAAGCCTTTTCTCTAAAAGTTGTCGTAGGGTAAAAATATTGTCCGTGCATGACCGTCCGGCTCGGAATCCGCTTTGCTCCTCTTCCTCACTGAGGTTTGCGTTTATTCTTTGACATATTATTTTAGCATACACCCGTCCTATTGAACTTAGCACTGTAATGCCTCTATAATTTTTACATTCTTTTTTACTGCCTTTTTTATGAATGTTGGAAACATATCCATTTTTCCAATCTTCTGGTATCATACCGTCTTGTAAACACATGTTAAACAGCTGTGCCATTCTATCAAATATTTGTTGTGGTGCGTTTTTTAATAATTCCATTGGGATTCCCCCCGGTCCAGCCGCTTTCCCGTTTTTAAAAGTTCTTATTGTATTTTGAACTTCTTCCGCTGTTATTAATTCTGGGTCTTCTTGATTTAACCTTTCACCTTCGTCTTCAATATTTTCGATAAATTCTCTTCTATCTTCTTTAAAAAGTGTACTATAGTATTCAACCCATGTCCTTTTGGCTATTAGCTGTAGATTTATTTTATTCTTTTCATTATTTCGTAGTTTGTTGATAAATTTCCATGATTCGCTGGACTTGGTTCCACCCATGTATCTGTTTATTTCGCTGCATTTTTCGTCCCAAAACCGGTTGCTCTCCCTTATTATGTACTTTTTGGTTTCTCTGCTTTGTCTTACGTAGTTTTTCCTGTCTTCCACATCCCTGCTGTTTAACCATTTATGGTACGCTTCCTTTTTATATTTTATCAGTTTCTCCGCCTCTTCGTTCCACCAATATGGTTTGTTCCCTTTGTTATATATACTTCTATGTATTCCTAAGCTTTCACCTGCTGCTTGGTGAATTTTGTCCTTTATTAGATTGTACAGTTCATTTGGTGTTAGTTCTTCTTCCGCTATGGTAGACATATTCGTTGCCAATCTCAATTTATATAGGAATACATTTGACTCATGCTTTAGTGTTTCGAGATTGTACTGTGGCTCTTGAACTTTTCCTTCTCCATTTTCTACTTCTGCTTGTTCCTGGCCGCTTGAATGGGGGAAGTATACTCGTGATCTTAGTAAAAGATGGTCAGTTCCGCATTCTGCTCCTCTCTGTGTTCGGACATCGTGTACAAGAAGACGGCTGTTTTGTTTTGTTATTATGTAGTCGATAATTGATTGGAGTTTTTTTGTTGACTGTATCCATGTGTACTTATGAATTAGTTTGTGCTGATAAAATCCGTTTAATATTTTAAGGTTGTGTTCGTCACAAAATTCAGTTAGTCTTTCTCCGTTCTCGTTTTCTGCTGGGTCTCCATACTGTCCAACTACCTTACTCCCTTTTTTCTGTCCCGTTCTTGCATTGAAGTCCCCCATTACAATGTATTCTTTTCGATTTTGGATTTTTTCTATAGTTATTGTGAGATTGTCATAAAACGAATCTTTTTCTTCCTTACTGGCGTTATCGGTGGGCGCATAGACCCCAACCAAAGCGCAATCATAACCCTTTAACTTCATATCCACCCTGATTATTCTGTCTGTTTTCGCTTCCCAGGATGTTATAAATTTTTTATATTTTTTCTTTATAGCTATAGATACTCCACGTTTTGCTCTTTGGTCGGTATTTACACCACTCCATAAATGAATATAATCTCCTACTTCTTCACATCCATTTCCCTTTTTTTTTGTTTCAGTTAGTACCGTGATATCCATTTCATACCTTTGTAGTTCTTGCCACACATCTTGTTGTTTCGTACGAAGTCCTTGAATGTTCCATGTACCGATATTCATAATCCGTTTATGCTTGCCATGTCGTTTTCTGTTGTTCCATTCCTGTGTCCGAGGCTTTTGGGGCTTTGTTTTAGCGTTTTTATAATTTTTATGGATATTGGGGTGCTGGCCCAATGCTCCAACCCCCTACCAGGAGGACCAGGTGATTTTTGTTTGTGGTTTTCTACCACTAGATTGGCTGTCTTCCTTGACTAGAGGTCCCAATCCGCCCGTGGTTCTTCCGCCTTTAGACCTTCGACATTTTGCTTTCACTGGTCTTAAAGCCGTTGACCGGTTTCCACCATGTACCCTAGGCAGGGGCCCTTACAGGGTGCTATCAGCCGGGCCAGCTGAGCCCTGGTTTTTTAAAGAGGTGTTACTCCTCTATCACTCCCCCTTTGTCCTGGCTTGTGACAGGCAGAGCCCGTCTTCCCATTCTGGGACTCGGGTTGGCAGGGTATGTAAAATTTATATTATAATATCTATCCAAATCCGTTAATTGTACAGGGTGTCGCGTTTAAAATAAGAAACTTGGTGTCATTTCCGAGAAAGTCGGAAGTGCTATTGAGTTGACATATGGACCAAAAATGCCAATTCAAAAATCTAATTTGGCGTGTCCAAGCGTTTGTGAACAAAAACAATTGCCTTTATTTCATTGAATTTATTTATTTCGTTGTAAATTCGCTGTATATGGAAACACTCCAAAATAACAATTGTACTATGTTGTCCAAAGCTAGATATGGGAGCAGACTACATGCTAGTAAGACACTCTTTTCACAAACTCTTCGAAATGCGGATAAACTGTAAAGAATGGGAACAAGGGAAACCACTAGACTTAAAGAAGCTTAATATAGCATAAAGACGATTCAGGGGCAAATAACGAAACCGGAGCTGCAAAATATGGTACGATATACTACCTACATATATCTGGGCTAAACTTACACAATATGCAATTTTAGAAGTAATAGAAGAAAACATATTATATCTGACAGTCAGATAGCTTCGAAAGCGTTGAATTTAAACCAGATCAAGTCAAAGCTTGTCTGGAATTGCCGCTGTAGTCTCCTAACACTGGCAAACTCTAATAAGATAAAACTTGTGAGGGTACCAATGCCAATGCCAACAAAATAAGAATCTAAAACACCGTTCACAGGGCCTGAGCCACTTGTTGGCCTAACTAAACGGGCGATGAGAGGAGTAGTTAAATAATGGGTTCTAACCAAACATTTGGAACATTGGAAAGTCTTACTAGGACAAAGACAAGGTAAAGCTATGATGGGTAACTATCCTCAAAAATTTTACTCTAACAGTTTTATAACTGAGCAGAACTCAAATTTGAGCAGCGACACGGCTCGTAACCGAACACTGGCGCTTTAGACAATACCTTCAAAACATAGGGGTATATATTAAGAAACTCATATGATGGCTATATGGCGAGGAATAACAAACGGCCCTTCACATAATATACCAATGCGAAACCTTAGCTTGCAGAAGATTCCAATTCTTTGAGAGCACTAATCCTAGCGAGGTACAATCATCAGTCAGCCTGATCAGCAAAATCCTAGACCTGATAAGGGACACGGATCTACTTGACAGCGACTGGCGACAGAAGAGCATACACAATAGACCCAAGCTTTAAAGGGCATAAATAATTCCTCCCGTAACTAATCCTGTCTAACGCATTTTCTAACTTATAACGACATTATAATAAAACTGAAGAAATCAAGAGAAATTATTATAAATGATAATCTATTTTGAACTATTATGATGACTACAAAGAATTTTTGTAGATATATTATACAATTTACAGTAACAAATATTATTACATAAGTCACATGTCAATTTGGTGTTAACCCGATTATTATTGGTTTATTTCCAAAATACTTGTGTCTGATACATGCATTAATTGTATAAAATAAACGGCATCAACATTTGTGACGTTTGTCTGGTTTTCCCGTGTCCAAATATGAACTTTTGGTGGATTACTTCCAATACTTTAATTCTTAAATAGTGGATCTTACGCTTCCTTCTTTAAAACTTTTTTTTTTAATAACGTAGTCCAACATCATTTTTATTATTAGTTGATGTGTGCTCCATGGATTTTAATATTTATATTGTTTCGGAACTGATTGCTATGCTGATTTCAAAGAGTGCAGCTTTGTTACTTAACTGAAGCCGTGAAATGCGCAAAGAGGGAAGCGGGACAATATATGCCGAAATGAGATGAATAATGGACGTGACAGACCTGGTACACTTGGCGATACAAACTTTCTTTTTGTGCGATGTAGGTAGTTAATATACTACTATTATTTCTCGGATTGTATCGATATTGTAAGCGCGTAGTTAAAGTTTAGAATGAGCTCCGTATTCACTTGAGTTACTTTGCTTGTACACAATCTGCGGTCTGGGTTTCAGCTATGTTGGTCAAGCTGTACTGTACTGGTGTCCGAAATACCATATTAAAACGTTTGGCAAATGAACTAATATGATTATATCGTTATGTTACTAACATTAAGTGAACGGTGTATTATAAACAAGAGTTGTAGCAACACAAAAAAATGTGAAGAACGTTAATGGATAATTACATTATTTTAACGATTACATTTAGAATTCCTTCTGTTCCCTTTTCAAAATGTTACAAGGTGAATCGACTAGTTAGAAATCCTATTTTTATATTAAATATGTGTCTTACAGAAAATAACCGTTACTTACGTTTGCAGCAAGTGAGGACGAAGAGAATATAATCCAAGCAGAGATTAATCCAAAACAAAGCATCCAAACCACAGACATAAAAAGCTTTTTATAGGAAAGTTCACAACCGCTAAGAGGCGCTTTTAAATTATATATTTCAAATACGTTCACGAAAAAATCAACGACTAAATTTATCAACAGTGGTGCACAGTAAACTTTGTTTAAGGCTTTAGTTATCCTGCTCAAATCATAAAAGATTTCCTCGGTTTTCTTCGCTACGGACACTTTGCAGAAGTTTCTTTCTTTACACATCCACTCGCTCAATATTTGAAATCTTGAAGACAAAGAACGAATCCAAGCTCCGAAGCTAACTTCCATGGAAAGTTTGTATACATTTATTACTGAATGTATGATTTCTACAATATAATTAAATTTCATTTGTGGGCGACTTACAAAATTGCGGTCATTAAAATGTAAAATTCCCGTGAGGCAACATATTGTAGTAATCCAAATGACGCTTTCTTTCTTCACGCGGGTATTATTAGGTTTAAGACTTAGTTGGTCTAACTTCTTATCCAAAAATAAAATGTCGTCCCAAGCATTTACCAACAACTTTTTATTTAAACGAACTGAAGTAATCGTAACCCAAAATAGAGTTAAACCGCAGTGTGTATCGTAGATAGCAATAAACCAATGAAGAATATTTTGAGTTTTTAATGGCTGAAGAAAATCGTCGAACAAAATTATGGTTAAGGTCCATGTAATAGCAGCTAAGTAAAATATTATCTTGTATGAACTTAGTTCCTTCGCTGCTGTTATAGTTAGATTATTTGTGGACCTGTTTATTGTAAATTCCGATATTCCAAGAAGTTTCTCTAAAACATAAGCAGGATATAATGCAGTAGAAAAATCATCAATCATATTTTTTGGTAGCACAAGGCACAACCGATATCGGTCTAGTGAAACACGTTTGCTCTTAGTTGTCGATACAACTGATATAATAGAAATAATTAATTTGGTAATATAGTTTTGCGTACATGACTATCGAAAGGTATTTTTTTTTAATATGTCGATATGTAATAACAGGTTTATAGCAATTGGAATAACTGTGTTTTGAATATACGGTGCTGTACTATATATCTTATTTCATGCATAGATGGAAGCGCTTGTTATGGTTCTAACTACGCTGCACTGTTTGTTCAATGTCAAATTATGGAACTCCGGTTGGTTGTGTTTTCGATTTGTGAATTCGACGTATATTAAAGAGTAGCGATCGAAGGTTATTCACGGAGTAAAAGTATATTACCACAGGGAATTTATTGGGATATTATTAGTGTGCTGCGTTACGAACCTATATTAAACCAATTAATAAAAAATTGATCTCGTGAGTTCAAGCTTAATAGGAGCTTTTGTGAAAGATCCAAAAGGACTGGACAATCCAAAATTATGTGAAAGGAAGTTACCGTAATTGTTTTATACGGCATTCTAAGTACGTTATTAATAGATAAGTTGTTGACATAGTCATTACAATCAAATATTTAAATGAAATTCTTGGAAACTATGTCAAAAATTTTGCTAGACTTCAGAAATAATTAGTTTCTTGGAGAATGTAGAATTTTTTCAAACCACTGTGTATATATATATATATATATATATTCAGTTTGATGTGAAATGCACCACCCATTAAAAATAAAGCTAGGTGTTTGCTCCCTTTAACTGCACGTCGCAAGGCAGTTAGGCTTGCTTGGTGTCAAGAGTGCAGTGGAACGACATTGTCTTCAGTGACGAATCAAGATTTTGTTTGTGGGCAAATGACCACCGTAGGATGGTACGTCGATATCGAGGAAAAAGACGAAATCCAGTGATTGTTGAAAGACAGCATACAGCTTTAATACCTCGAGTTATGGTTTGGGGTGCGATTTGTTTCGGTAGAAGATCATCTCTTGTATTCGTCCCAGGCACTTTAAATGCTCATCGCTATATTCATAATGTCCTGGAACCGATGTTAGTACCATTCATGCAGACTTTTCCTAACGGTATTTTCCAACAGGATAACGTACGTCCACAAACTGCAAACATTACATGAACGTACCTCCAACAAGCACAATTGCAAATGTTGCCGTGGCCTGCACGATCACCGAACTTGTCGCCGATCGAACATCTTTGGGACATGATGGGCTGGCGACTAAGATTATGGCCAAGAGCTTCTAACGACTTAGACGAGCTGAGACACCAACTTGAGGTTATATGGAACGGGATACCCCAGGTGAACATAGATCATTTGATAGAAAGCATGCCATACGACGAGTAAATGCTTACATTGCTGTTCATGGCGATGGTACAGGTTATTAATTTTGTTTTCGTTGTTGTTATTGTTTTCTTATAATTGTTAATCTTTTTTATGAAAACCTGAACGTTTCATAGGCAATAATGAAACATTATTTTAGCAACGTTTCAAATCCGTAGCTTTTTTTAATGGGTGGTGCATTCCATATGAAACAACCAAGCTTATATGGAATCACCCAGCATTTCTTACTAATAATAAAATATTTATGAAAACTTGTTACGCAAATAAGAGATAACGGTTTTTTGTTGGAAATAAGATATCTAATGGATAAAAGCTGACCACGTGCATATTGAAAAATTTTATTTGTGTCCAGTTGTAAAATCGAAGTGTCAGAGTAAATTTAACTTTGTGTTCAAAAAGGTAATATACGTAGGTTTGTCAGTTGTTCAGAGGGGAAGAATTGTTGCTCTTGTTGAGTAGGGAATGCAACTCGCAGCAACGCTGGGCGTTTCGTAGGGCGTTGTTTCAAAAACTTATGCAACCCATTGCAAGATTAGAAACTATCCAGAACAGGTCAAGACAAAGTCGTCGCAAGGTTTTTAATTCAAATAGCCAGAAGAAATCCAACCTCTTCTCATCCGGAGCTCCAAAGGCAACTTTTGCAGGCTACAGGTGTTGGTATTTCAGTTGAAACAATACGATAGAGAATTCGTACCCGAAATTTATTTAGCAGGAGACAGTTAAGGGTTCCCGAGTTATCCAGGCAGAACAAAATTGATCTACTAAATTGGTGTGTGGAACACCAGACCTGGACAATTGAAGATTGGTAAAATAACCTTTTTTCAGATAAAACCGATATTGGTCTGAGATCAGATGACCGTCGGCAGACAAGCTAGACTGCAAACGGCTAGATCTGTTCCAAGATATAAAGGAGGAACTGTAATGTTTTGGGAAAGTGTTATGATGGGAGAGAAAGCTCCTTTGCGTCCCTTACGGCAAAGTTTAACGGGTCGTCGGTAGGTCGATGTGGTGCTAGAACCCATAGTTAGGCGGTGGAAAGGAGCAATCGGAAATATTTTCATTTTCATGGATGATAATGCCCCTCCACATACCAGCACAGTTGCCACAGACTTTCTGGAAACAGAAGATATCACTGTTCTGAGATGGCCTGCCTGATCACTTGATATTAATCCGACTGAGCATGTAGGGAAATGTGGATCAGCTCGTTCAATTCGCTCTAGAGGAATTGGCGAACTTACCTCAAGAACAAATTCACAATTTGATTACAAGCATTCCCCGTCCGATTGATATTGTATTAGGGCTAGAGGTGGCGACACTGACTATTAAAGTGAAAAACAAGTTTTTATTTTTTTTAGTCAACTGTTCCAATTCTTTAATTTTACATTTTTAGTGCGTTTCTGTTAATTTCAAACATTGTTACATTTTTTTATTGTTAATAATTACACTGCTTTGGTATAAACTGCCTTTCATTTTTCATTTATAAAATTCAGTAGTACTTAACAAAATCGGAAATACTGGGTTCCGTATAAGTTTGTGTGTGTGTGTGTGTGTGTGTGTGTATAAGTATATATTGTTTCCTAATGTCGTTATTATAGCAGCTAGGGGAAAACTTTAAATACAAAAGTTGTTTGCTTGATTACTGTATATAAACTAAAATTATTGCTGACTATAGAGGGTATTTTGTTTTAGTGGAACAATGGACAAGGTGTTTACTTTAAATAGAACATTTTGCATTTCATATTTCGTATCTTTACAACAATATAGGGTATTAAGTATCTATCGCTAATGGTTTCGGTAATAATTAATGTCTTCCTAAATTTGGAACAAAATAATGGCCTATCTTTAACAGTTAGTATCTAAAGATCGGCATACAATTTTTAAAATTATTTTGCAATTTACACGAACGCATTTTCAGATAGGTGCCGTACTGTTTAGAATTTAAACTAAATCCTACTTTTATATTCACTAATATGTTACAGAAAGAAGTCGTTGCTTACATTTGCAGCTAGTGAGGATGATGAGAATATAATCCCAACGGAGATTAATCCAAATGAAAGCATCCAAACCCAAGGTATTAAAACGGATTTATAAGAAAGTTCATCATGGTTAAGAGACATTTTTAAATCATACACTTGAAAAACGTTCACGAAGAAATCGAGCGCTAAGTTCACCAACAGGGGTGCAGAGTAAACTTTATTCACGAATTCAGTTATCCTGGTCAAATCATAAAACATTTCCTCGGTTTTCTTCACTACATACACTTTACATAATTTTTCTTCTGTAGACATCCATTCGTTTAAAATTTGAAATATAGAAGACAAAGAATGAATCCAGGCTTGAAGAGTAACTTCCATTGAGAGTTTGTACATATTTATTAACATATATATAACTCCGGATATGTAAAAATATTTCAATTGCTGATGACTTACAAGTTTATTGTCATTTACATATAAACCACCCGTAAAGCAACATATTACAGTAATCCAAACTATGCTTATCCTTTTCGTGCAATTACCATTAGGTTTAAGATTCAATTGATTTAACTCCTCATCCAGAATTAAAATGTTTTCCCAGGCATTCAACAACCGCTTTTTGTTTAGACGAACTGATATAATTGTGACCCAAAATAGCATTAGGGCACAGTGTGTATCATATACAGTAATAAACCAATAAAGAGTATTGCGTAACTGTAAACGTTGAAGAATATCATTGCATGTAATTATAGTGAAGGTCCATGCAAGCGCAACTAAGTAAAATGTTATCTTGTATAAACTTTTCTCGTTCACTGCCGTTACAGTTACATTGCTTGAGCACTTTTTTATTGTAAATTGTGATATTCCAAGGAACTTTTCTAAAATGTATGAAGGATACAATGCCGCACAAAAATCATTAATCATGTTTTTTGGTACCACAACCGAAGCCATTACACACTCCAGGACGGTTAGTCTTCATAATCGATATAAGTAATATACTAAGATAACAAAGTTATTTGATTAGATGGTTTAGCTTCATTACACATGAATTTCATATAATGTTTTCCAAAATTTAATTCAACACGGATAATACTGAAATGAAATTAGTTTCATGATACGTTGAATGTAAATTTTGCATTTTACAGTGCTACCGTCATAATGAATTCATGCTAACTTCAGCAGTTAAAAGAAAATACGTTGATTAAATGGTTGACTGTATTGTGGTGATCCGACGGTAGATGGAATTAATTGATGCGGAGACTTTGTTCCGTCGCTACAAGATTACGTTAGGGTTTAAGTAGCTGTAAAGTTCCATCTGTGTATGATTTTACATTATATATTTTTAAATCGCCATAGCCGCTAAGTTGGTGGCATATCAGCTGGGAACGAAGGGATACGGGAGGTACACGGATTCCTCCAAAAACCAGACACACCTTCAAGAAGACCACGTCTTACAGATCCAGTTGGACAAAATAACACCTTCCTTTGACTTCAAACCGTTTAACATGGTAAAACCACAGCGAGGCAACTGGAGGAAAGAAGAGCCGCGAGTAGAAGGACACGTCTGGTATGCAGATAAATCAAAAAGTCAAAATTGGAACACCCAATGATGTAAGCATAAACCTGGGAAGCCATGCCTCCGTCTGCCAGGTAGAAACTCTAGCACTCCTCACCTGTGCTCAAGTCATTATATAGTAGTAGAACCTATATCATGTTGTACACCTAAGCGACACTCAAAGCGCCGTCAGCAAATATATCCAAATCTAGGCTAGTCCTAGAGTGCTATAGGAACTTGTTCGAACTGAGACAAAATAATGTAGGTATGTTTGATATACGTACAAGGACATCAAGGAGAATGTGGTAATACACAAGCAGACAAACTAGAGAAACCTGAAAGCGAAACATAGTCCCTAGTCATGGAACCATCCTGCGCAATAGCGTACATTATCGCTAGCGATCAAACCACAAACTGTCTAAGAAAACCCCATCGTGACTGCTCGGATGGCCATGTTTGGTTGAGGTACTCAAAGTCTCTGATCAGTGGTCCATCAAAGAAAGCGACAAAAGAAGCTCCTAAATTTAGAAAAGGATAAAATAAGACATTCTTACCGGTTACATCTGAAAAAACATCTATCCTTCATAAAGCAAGCGGACAACTCAACATGTAGAGTTTGTGAAGAGGGAAAACGAACACATCTTCAATCGTATATCGATGGGAATGCATAACGAACCGCTCTGGCAAGGTCACTTTGGGGAAATAGAACTGGAACCCTATATGATCAAAGAGGCTTCCATTAAGACTCCCAATGTAAATCTGAGAGTAAATACTTGAGGCACAATAGGATCTATGGGCCTCGGTGCATGGGACGAAAAACCAACCTAAGGGAAAAAAAGCAGCCACCTTGAAAGATAACCTATTCTAGAACAATGTGTTTCTTACTAAAGTTAGGCGACAACTGAAGGTTCAGGTTACTAGTTAGGGTGGACTTATTTACTTCCAATGTTTACATGTTAAACAGAAGACTATTTAGCATATTTCGTCATATTTCTCTTAACTGGTATTTTTGTTTTCCCATTCTATAGGAGGTACAGACGGCATCGGCAGGCCTACCCTAACAAATAAAGAACCTTGGAAATTGGCTGGTTAAGAACGGAGAAATGCTCAGTGAAATTAGGGTGGGGTCTAAATTGTTCTTGTGAATTTATCGTATACCGTTTTCTCGTAATAAAAACTCTACAATTAAGTCTGATAGTGTGTACGCAAGAGTCAATAATATAGTTTTGAACATCGCATGGTTTCCTTTTTCGTTCAATAGGGATAAGATTAATGCCGTTGTCTCTTTTAACCTTCCCCTAAAGTTGTATCGTTCCGTCAAGGACGCCGTGTTTTTGCTATTGATAATACCTAGTTTTGTTAGTATTTTTTTCGTTATTTTGAGCGCACAATTTACTAATTTATTGGATAATCTGATGAAATATTGTGCATTCTGACACTATCATCTGGTTACGTCAGCTCAACTATCTTTTTTCTTCTCGTCCTTTGGGGCGTTGCACGTGCGTAAGCTTACCGCCAGACTCCCTCCACCGTAACACCGACGTAAGGTAAAATCTATCTGTATTACTTCTACTTGTAAAGATTGTAAGTAGTGTATATGTGTTTACAAATGTGCTCTAATATATGAGGCATATAAGTAGTTGTCAGATAAAGAAATATCAATTGCTTAATAGTTGTAGTAATTAATTGTACTTATGTTGTAAACTGAGCTGATATTGACTATGCAGATCTTTTTCATTTCTTTTAAATGTCTCCGTAAATGTAGTAGTCAGTGGTGGCTCGACCAATAAGTTAGGACGCCTTAAAGTACTTTCGTTATATACTTACATTATAACAGAACCGATTGCAGTCCTGTGTTGCACGGTTTTTAAGTTGCAACTATATCAACATTTTTTTTAAATTTTATTTATAT
>JABXWE010061107.1:0-14107 GCA_014611495.1 Limonius californicus
CCATGATTTTGATATGAACTTACAATATTTATTATTAACTCATAGAAAAAAAAACAATTTTATTTCAATCCAAGTATTTGCTTACAGCAAGTACTCAGTGTGATCCCCATTCTGTTCAACACACATGTTCAGGCTTTTCAAAAACGACATAATTTACTGCTCGACTAAACGTAAATTGTACCAAAACTAATCTATGTACTATGTGTTGCCTCATATCTTTTACAGTAGTTGCAGGGCTATGTTTTATATGTTCCCATAGGAAAAAATCCAATCCAAAGTCTGGAGATCTACGTGGCCAATTGATGGGACCGTCGCGATCTATGCGTCTGTTCCCGAATTCTTGATTCAAGAACTGCCGAGTCACTCGTGCAAAATGTGCTGGAGCAACGTCGTGCTGGAACCACACATTGTTGTGACTTGGAGGGACATTTGGCGTAAGTTGAGGCAAATTATTTTGCAAGAACTGCAAATATTGTGCACCATTCAGATGTCAACTGAAAAAAGAGGCCTAGTGATAAAATCATCAACAATACCTCCCCAAACATTTACAATCCATTGTTATTGCCAAACAACTTACAATTGTTGGGTTTTCTATTGCATAATGATGAGTATTATGGCGGTATGAGCTACGACTTTCGGTGAAGGTGGACTCGTTAGTAAACAACCGTTTTTGGAAATAGCTAGAAGTTCCTTTTCCAATCCCCACTCACTTTATGTCAAAAGCATGGCTACTAGATTATATAGAAATAAAAAGTTTAATAATTCAACTCACTTCAATAAAAATATCTGTGAAAATATCGATTTAAGGTATAGGATAATATTCATAAAAATTATGGAAAATTAACGTGTCAATTTAAAAATATAATAATATACAAAGTGTTCCATTTGAAAAAATTGAGATAAAGCTCTTTGAAATAAATTACAAAATTACAATAGCGTTAGTGTAATAAACACCATGTCGACCGAGGGTTAGTGGTTAGCGCGTTAGACTTCTACGCTGAATGTCCTGGGTTCAATTGCCAGTACCGGAACATCGAATTTTTAACGGCCGTTTTCCGTCGGACGGTAATGGCAAACCAGCGAGGTATTCTGCCTAGTAAATCTTCTCTGGAGTAGACGTGTTTACACTTCTCGTGGTTCGGAACCTACGTTAAGCTGTAGGTCCTATATGTTTGTGGCACTCTAAAGGCGCAACACAGACGTAGAAGAGAAGATCACTACGTCTCGTAAAAGATAAAACACTCTAAGCAGATAATAAAATTAATATTCAGTGGTTGTTTCATTTTAATATATTATTTGGCTGCATAACTGCGAAATAGGTATTTTTAATTAATCGTAGTACTAACGCACCAAATTTATTTTTTCAAACCTTGTGCCGATCCAAAGTTTCACATTTTTCACATAAACTCGGCAACGCCTCACCCAAAATCAAAAATCAGGAGATGGTTGGAAAGACAATTTTACGCTGAATTTAAAACTGTAAACATATACAGGGTGCTCTATTTAAAAAATAATATCTTGAAGATGCTTCCCCGTAGCTAGTCACCTTGCATATTTCAAAATATTTTTATATGTCCTCATTTTGGCACATCACATTAAAAAAATAAAAACTTCCAAATCATTTTAATAATGCCAATATTGCACTTTGACGTGTCAATGTGCAACCGTGTATAAGTAGTAGTAAAATAAATTGGACGCACACAAGGAAACATGTCTTTGAAGCACTTAAATTTAACCTTATTGTCTAATATCGAAAATTGCCTTTTTGTTCCTCATCCATGTATGTCTTTCCCCGATTGAGCTTTGCTTGTATTTCAGCAAACGTCTTATCTTTAGTTTCAGGCTGTACAAAGAAACAAAACAAAGCCCCTAAGATGCACGTGGTGCCGTATAACCAAAATGGCACGTGCATTCCCCATTTACTAACAAGCGGTTGGAAAAACTTCATTACAAGGAATGCTAAACTACTTCCGTAAAATGTGGAGGCGGACACAGCGACGCCCTTTACGTTAGTTGGAAAATATTCTCCGAGTAAAATCCATGACAATGTCAACACTCCCAATGGGTTCATCACAAGAAACAAGAGTAAGCCTGTAGTAGGTAGCCACGAAATACTGCTTACATCTACGTTAGTGAAATCGTAGAGGTAGAAGTAAACTCCTTCTGCGATTAGCGCTACGGAACAGCCAAGAGATGATATTATCACCAATGGTTTCCGACCCATTCTGTCCACCAACGTAGCAGCAAGAAGAGCTGGAAATAAAGCATTAGTAATGGTGTGTTGGTACTTATACAGAATTGCGAAGAATAGTTGTGGTGGATTGTTCTGTGTAAAAACATGTCATTCATTTGAGAATTTTATTACTACTTTCAAAATTATTCTAACCGAAATTATTTATTTTTTATCTTTTGTAAATATTGATAAATCCGATGCTGCCAGATTTAATTGTTGTCTAAAACAGTTTGGGCAAAATCATATTAAACACTAACTAGTTTTTTTTTTTCACGCAATTGGTCAAATCTGTGATATTTTGAATGTTCTCTACAGTAAGTTGAAAATGTTACCTGCAGGAATTTGTATGACTCCAGCTATAATACTTGAAACTTTAGGAGAAATACTGCTATCACTGTATTCTATTATTGTTTGCATGTAAGAATCAATTGCAATGCCGCCACCTAGATTCTGAAGAGTTTTTATACCTGCAACAAAGAACGGATTTTTATATATAATGCGCTTTTAATCAGCAAGATTTTTCTATTTGAGGCCAAAACATAATAAAATTCATCTCACATGTAGGTATTTAGTAAAACAGCGAATATACGAAGCTTATTTGAAAACTAAGGGCCGGTTAAATATTCCCGCCAAATTTAGTGGTTGGTGAGCTAGCCACATGCCACTTTACTGTGGTTCTGTCACTGTGTTCAGTGGCATAATAAAGCGCTAAATTGAACACTAAGAATGAAAATCCCACCAGGTATAAAGTGCGCACGTCTTTTTCGTGCAAAGTAACGAAAACGTTTGCCGAAATTTACCGTCAAATATATGAGACTTATGGTCCGGGTATCATGAGTGAAGGTAAAGTCACTGGCGTATGAATCTCAGAGATGGTCGAACACACGTGCACGATAAAGAACAAGGTGGAAGACCCTCTGTTGTTAACGACGATCTTGTAGAAAAATAAACAAGAAAATTCGTAAAATTCGGTGTTTCGCAATATGGAAATGGCCACAACTTTTCCTCAAATTTCACATAGGATATTTTATGAAACTGCCACGCGCAGGCTACAGTACCACAAACTTTGTGCGAGGTGGGTACTAAAGATATTGACGGATGTTCACAAAAGCTACGAGTGACTTCTGGACTGACATTTTGGCATCGCCAAGAAACTATGAGTATCTGAATCACATTGTGGCTGGCGACGAGACGGGACAAGACGAGCTTTCATACACAAATGTTGAAATCCAGCAACAGTCAATGCTAAGGAAGCATACGAGTTCCCCTAAAGTCAAAAGATGAGAAGGGCAATTCAGAATTAAAGGCGAGGGTTGCCGACATCTGGAGCCGTGCTTTTGCACGATAAAAGCCGAAACTTAGATTTCATGCAAAAATGTTAAAAACCAAGCAACAGTCAGTGTAATGGAAGCTTGTGAGTTCCTCTAATGTCAAAAAGTTCAAGCAAACGTTCATGAACCGAGGGCTTATGGCTACCACTTTGGCAACAGTAAATGCTTATTGCTGATTGATATCCTGGAACGTTGTACGACAGTTAATGTAACAGATGTAGTGAAACCTTAAGAAAGTTGGGAAGGGCGATTTAAAACTTTTGCACGATAAGATCCGACCGCATGCGGCGGCTCGCAATGTGCAACTCATTAAACAGTGCAATCAGGAAATTTTTAAGCATCCTTCACACAGTCCCGACTTAGCGCCCAGGGACTATAACCTCTTCTTCCATCTTAAGAATTTTTAAAAACCCGCTACCGTTTTTGGATATCAACCCCTTCAAATAACGCTAAAAAATTTGTTTTCGTCACAGGCGGCAACCTTCTATGGCGAAGGTATATAAAAACTTGTACCACGATATGATAAGTGTTAAGATCGAATGTTTAAAACGGTTGCATATTGAAACAGTTAATTACATTTCTACTGTAAATTTAAATTTAGAGGATTACAGTAGCAAATTCAAGCTTAAAACCTGAATCCGAGAACACAAACTATTTTAAAACTGCAATCTTAGTTTTAATAAAAAAATTACTACAACTACCAAATTGCAACCTCTATTTCAAAATTTTACTTTGCTTAAAGATATTATTTTACAATTATACGATTAGGAATTTTTGATAAAGAATGTTTTTATAAACTTTTGAATTACGATATAATCTTAATTCATTGAACGCGACAGTTATTATGGTAATTATATTGGTAGTACTGTACTAGTACTATAGATTGTTCTATTTAACGTAAACTATGACAGGTGTTTTCTGAATTCATTATTCTTGCAAATTATCATTGTGCTACGTGAAAAAATTATACCCACCTTGCCACTTGAAGTATCAATTTTATTAAATAAAAAATTCGAAATTACTATCTTTCGATGCAACAAGCAGACGAACACAAGAGGAAAAACAACTAAAATTGCGTGTCTATAAAATTTTGTGCTCGTATGTAAACTTCCTGCAATAATTGCAGTATAAACATAATTATTATTTTGTATTCAATAAATATCTTAGTTGATCAGTAACAACAATGAATTTTCTTTATGCAGTACACATACACGAGCTTATACCGCAAGCAATATTTCTGTTAATACGAAAGAACTTTTCTGACCTGTTATAACAATCACAGCCTTTCTGTACTTCTTTTTCGAAAAGAGTTCCCACAGGGTAGACCTGTTTCTCATATCGTGTTCAACAGTTGTTCCAATTTCTTTCAGTCTCTTATCTATGGTTGCGTTGCTGGTAGTCTTACTTGACAGTCGAACGAGACACTTTCGAGCAGCATCAATTTTACCAACTTTGATCAGATAGTAAGGAGATTCTGGCATCAATGAGAACAATATTACAAATATTATGGGGAAAACGCTGCAACTCAGAGCAAGAGCTGTGTACGACACAAAGGGTCCCGCGGTAAACACGAACAGACTTCCTACGAGCCTCAAAATGTTGAACGTTGTCCCTAGCTTGCCTCTAATGTCCTTTTCTGCTATTTCTCCGTTGTACATTGAAGCACTCTTTAATAGACAGCACAAAATCATTATTTTCATATAGGTGCATATGTCCAAAAATGAGGAGAATTTTTAAGTCTCTAAATATGTATGGTTACATCTTTCTTTAGCAAAAATAACTTACCGTGGTTACAATTGCAAGTCCTACTCCTGCAATGAATCGCATAATGCATAGAAGCAGAGCCGTCTTTGCAAATATAATTACAATCCATGGCACAGTAAGAGGAAGTGCCGACATGAGCAGGGAACCTTTACGTCCAAATTTTTCCACAAGCCAACCCGCGAGAATGCAACCTGGTACAGAACCAAGTAAAAAGGACGATACTATCCACGAAGCCTCTTCCTAGATCATGGGAAGGTGTAATTCAAAATTATTAATTTATGTTTAACCATTTTTCTTTGTTTTTGAAAACAAAGACAGTTTTTATTTTAAAATCCAGAACTGTTAATTACTTACCGGAGTGACTGTTGTTCCAATGGGCGAATTTTCAGATGTGAGCAATGGAATCGTTGGAGATGACCAAGATAAATACATTGCGGAGCTTGCCATTGGCAACGTTGCTGTATAAAGACAAAAAAATGAAAGGGTTCTGGTTATTATATTTAATGATGCTATTTGCCCTAATAATAATATTAATTTGTACCAAAAGCAGTAAAAAATAAATGTGGCATTAGAAACTTCACGCGATCCACTGATAAAATTAAAAGTCGTACTATTCTAAGTTATTTAAAAACAGATTGGACATAGTTAAACAAACACATAGCTTTAATGCATTGTGTAAGATTTAGCACTGCAAGTCGTCTATTTATCAACGATTTAGTTACATTTTTTGGTTTAGAACTCACCAATTATAGCAGATAAGTACTGCATGTACCTTGCATCGTTCAGTGATGTGTAGAAATTCATTTCGATTGAAGAACTCTTGATAAAATAATATATTTTAATATATTTTCTTTCGTCAAACAGATATTCTGTAGAACGTTATTGAACTAATTGCACTGATCACGATACCACTATCACTTAAACAAATTTAACTCGTATTGCACGTAAGATTAAGTAAGTTGTTCGCAAAAGATACCTTCAGAAAGGTAATAAAATTACGCAGGATATAACTAATAGTTCAATTCCGTCTTAAAAATCATCAACTCATACTTTAAGGATCAGATCTATTGAGATTTTAGGTATTAATTAGTAAACATAATTAACTGAACTTTTAATAGCGGTAAAAATAACGTGGTTGGGTGTGAATATTACAAAAACACCTTTAGTTATAATACAGAAACTGATTTCTTGGCTACAAGTGGGAATTACTATTGCAGTACTTGACTGTTCTCAAAACAATGCTTTCTGATATCAGATAAAATAGGTACTTAAAATATGGCCAACATACAAAGATTAATAAATTTTGTTTGTTGCTTACTTCTAACTTTGCTATTTTCACGGAAACAATGCTTTCGTGCTTCATTTGAATGATTATCACTATACAAATGAATGTTTATCTGGTCCCAATAATAGCCACTTTATAATATATTCCTGTATGTCGCAACAGTATTTAACAATTTGTCATAAATTTTCTGTTGTTGAACTTCCCAAGAGCTAGCGACACAGCGATCGAAACAAACTCTTGGGAAATACCGTGTAGCTGCTCATCATTCTCATAACTTCGCCAAAACCCAACCGGATGCTCCACAACAGCATTACACGAACAAGTCGTCCGATTGAATCCACAATTGCAAGAAAAGTTGGAAAGACCAGCTCCCCAATCAAAGTGTTACTGTTGATAATCGTCAGGAAGTACCAAAAGAACGAAAAGTTTGCGAGAAAGCAGTTGCGTCCCGATTTTTATTTCTCCTGCTAAATAAGAACGGTTTCAGTTTGCAATGTCAATGGCACACAGCCAAAAATGCTTTCACATTTTAGAAGGGCATCCAAATGATTCCACCTAGGTTTTCGGGTATAAACGGAAACATTCCAACAGACTACCAAGAGCAATAACCAACTCCATATTCGAACGCAACAAACCACCACAAGGAAGAACAAATTCTGGAATTGAATGCAAAATACCACCACTAGGAAGAAGCGGTTCTGCATCTAAGTGCAGCAGACCACCACGAGGAAAAATCAGATCTGTATATGACCGCAATAGACCACCAGAGAAGAGAACTAATTCTGTATTTGAGTGCAACAAACCACCATGAGAAAAAACCAAATCTGGATCTGAGTGCAACAGACCTCTATGAGAAAGAATCAGATCTGTATATGAGCGCAACAAGCCAACAGAAGAGAGAACTAGCTTTGTATTTGAGTGTAATAAACCACCATGAGAAAGAACCAGATCTGGATCTGAGTGCAACAGACTTCCATGAGGAAGAATCTGATCTGTACATGAACGCAATATACCGCCAGAAAATAGAACTAGCTCTGTATTTAAGTGCAATAAACCACCATGAGAAAGAACCAGATCTGGATCTGAGTGCAACATATCCCCATGAGGAAGAACCACATCTATATATGAGCAAAACAGGCCACCAGGAGGAAGAACCAGATCTAGATATGAATAAAACAGACCACCAGGAGAAAAAACCGGATCTGTATATGAGCGCAAAAGACCACCAGAAATGAGAACTAGCTCTATATTTCAGTGCAGCATACCACCATGAGAAAGAACCAGTTCTAGATATGAATAAAATAGATCACCAGAAGCAAGAACCAGATCTGGATTTGGGCCACGAGTAAGAACTGAATCTAGATATAAGTACAGCAGTAGACCAGGAGAAAGAACCAGCTCAGTATATGAGCGCAACAGACCATCAGAAAGGAGAACTAACTCTGTATTTGAGTGCAACCACCACGAGGAAGGACCGCCAGACCGGAAGAACAGCTAGCCCACCAGCTAGCCCCCTTGCCAAATGAAAATATCCAGATTTAGCACTCCGTTCTTGGTCCAAGAAATGGCCAACAGGTTGTTACGCCTATTTTACTTTTTGAAAAATAAATTGATGAAGTGTACAAACACTCTCGATGCTACGCCACTGCTTAGGTAGAAAATTAATAACTTGACAATGTTAATGTCCCGGAAAACCCAATCGAAGAAGGAGTGAATTCTAAACAAATAAATAATAGGCGCCACCGACTTATAATTTACTAACATCGTCCGAGGTGTAAGATGGGAAGTCGGACCCTCCAGATGGCTAATCACTACCTTATCTCTCGTATCTCTCCTTGGGTAAACTTAGTTCTTTATAATCGTCGATAAAGAAAAGACAAGTTCCAACTAACTTCGTTTAATTTCTAATTAACACAACCCCAGAAGTATAATTTAAAATAAAACCAGTCCCAATTTTACGTAATAAAGAAATAAATAAAATTACTTTCGGGCGAAACTCAAAACAACTGAAGGACTATGATTGCGCTTATCGGATCATCATAAGATTAAGGTTCTAGCGCAAAATCACGCAACGAGAGGCCTCCGCGAAACGAAATCCTGCGTGGTCATAACCGACCAAAAATAGAAAAATTCAACCTGAAAATACATGCAAACGCAATGCCGTCCCACTATTAGAGCACCCTATACATAAGCACGTAAAATTGTTCCCCAATACAATAACTTTGATAATATAATAATAATTAAGGTCTATATATATACTTAATTATTCCCCAACATTACAAATCCGGGACACAATCAAGTTAACGAAATGGTTTATATGTGAAAATAATGCAATCAGAAATAACAAAAGTCACGTCCTCAAAAATATTAACGTGAAATAATATTAAATTTACTTCATGTTGCAAGTGTAACGCCTCTCTGCGAGCAAGTTTCTACGTAGTTATCACCAGAGCCAGCGTTTGGATCGGTCGAGGAAAAACCCATCCCCAACGTTCTCGGCGATGTTTGCGTGCTTAGTTGACCTTATCAACGCAGTTCCCAACCGAGCATATCTTGCCAGTCGATGGAAAACTGGCCACAAAAAAAATCTGTTTGACCGAGATAATCTCTATATTGGAATACCAATTCCTGGAGTTTTTTGAATTCCTCTAAACTAGGACCCAACTCCTGTGCCGTGAAGTTTTAAATCGGAAAACTAATTTCCAAATCGATAACGATTTACCAAAATTTTCACTCACTTGGCACGTATATGTCCGACCAACCGTCAATACTCAAGTCTACGTTCCTGGACTTGTCGTTCTAAAATTTTTCGGTTTCCCCCTCAATTTTCCGAAACTCCAAAACTATGCGCATAAGTCGACCGTGTCTTTCGAAATGTAAAATGCAAAACAGGTTGTTTTCAACCAGGCGCGGAATTCGTTACAAGGTTGTTCCCGAAATTCGACTGCAGAAGGATTTATATTTAAATACAATGCCAAGCGGACCAGTACAATGTACCTTTGTTCTTTTAACATTTTCATCATTCTGACGTGCGGTATGATCAACGACGTGTTCATTGTAGACTCCTAGATGTAACTGTAGTCAAGGCTGTACAACATTTACCGATACTGATACTATTATTATCGCTCCGAGTACCTACTTATTTAGCAGATAGTGTATTTAGACTTTTGGTGCGCAGTAGATATAGGTACTTAGAAACTGCAACATAGATTATGCATTTTCAAAACCAACCAAGCATTAGTATAAGAATTATAGATTTTGTACTGCTGTTCTACTTGCTACAGCTTTTCAGGTATATTTTCATATTTAATAATGTGGAGAAAAGGTGAACCGCAAACTTTCCTTGAGCCCAGTCACATATCAGCGTTTCTAATATTAAATAACTTACATATGAGCACATGAGTAAAAAAAAGTGGTCTTGTAAAACAGAAAACGTAACGAATAAATTGTTGTACAAAAGGGTAAAAGTAATTAATTTAAAATCAATTAACTACTTTCGTAGTGATTAGTAGTTGTTTGCGACGCAATCGAGTTTCCGTAATCACCCAATTAGAGTTTAAGCCTTAGGTCGTGTTTCCTTTAATTCCAATCCGCTTATTGCAGACTTGTATAGTATGTCCATTCTAAAATTTGTGGTATTTCGGTGAATGTTACCACAAGACAGGATTACAAGGTGTTAGTTCTACGAGATGCTAAAGTACTTACTGACAAGAAGCGTAATGTATTCAACACATTTTCAGAAAATACTGTATGAGTTTCAGGATTTCCTATTAAGTAAAATTATTAATAGATGTACCAAAACTACTAACTATAGTTATTTACTTTAGTGAACAAAAAGAAATGCCCGCCTTGTATAACTTTTCTAACAGATTAAAAACTTTTATTATTTATACAAAATGTTTCAGTAGAGCAATTATTTTTAGCACAAATTTTGAAAAAATAAATTACACTACTAAAAGTTTAAAAAATCTGAGCATTCGCCAATATGCTGACGTCAAGCGATATACAACGCGCGCCTACTTATTTATCCAAAATATAGTATATTTACGTGTGTGATAATAACTTCAATGCAAGTAGGTAATTGTTATTATTAAAATTTGTTACCATATAAAAGGAAACGTTACTTTGGGCATTCTAAGTCTTAGATAATTCACCATTTTCAGTAATTTTCTAGATTTGCTAATTTTATCCATTAATCACTTACACATTATTTCAAGCTTCCGGATTTTTCTAACCATAGGCCCTGTAATAAAAAATTCCGTCATGATGTGGAATTCGTGTGGTTTCTCGGAATTAGACTTTGAATGTTTGGCAGATTTTTTCCATTATTTTATTCGTAAATATATTAGGCCACGTTTTGGTTATCCCGAGAGTTGTCACTCTCGCGGTGGTCGCACTGGCGGGCATGGATTAAAATATCCTTAACGCGTTTTAAGTGCCAGGGTTGCGTAAAAGACTGGTTTTCAGGAAACAGCACCGACGGGCTTTCTCTCGCCGTAAGCGGAGTTTTGACAGAACGCGATAGGGTACAGACGTGTTATGCTCGATAAAATTAGGGTGGGGTCCAAATTGTTCCTGTAATTTAACGTTGTACCGTTTTTCTGGTAAAAAATTGGTCGAAATGATTATGGCACAATTGATAAAATATTGTGCAACTTGACTCTATAATCCAGTTTTCTCCTTGGGGGCGTCGACTTAGCAAAAATCCACCTATTGGCTTCTTTCACCTTAACCTTCACTTAAGGTTGAAACTAGCCGTACAATTAACTATTAGTGAAAATTGCAAATAACGATTATTTGAAAGTGTTTCGATTTATGAGACGTAAGAGTGAAGAAATAAAGCCCTGCAGCCTACTGTTGCTAATTCTTTAGTAGATATAATAATTAATTGTATTGTGCTGTGAACTCAGCTAATACTGACTGAGCAGTTTTTTTTATAATCCCGTAAATGTTGCAGACAATGGCGGCTTGAGCAACAGGTTTGGAAGTCTCGAGTCATGTCATACGCTTGAACGTTTTCGGCACGTAACTGTACAAAACTTGTATTTAGTATTTTTATGTATTTTTTTAGCAGTATTGAGGTAAGAAGGAAACGCAACAAGGTAGGTTCGGCTCCTAGTAATCTGACGGTCGTTGGCCCTTTTATGAAACTGTGACTTGAAAGCGTGGCTCCCACTTATTATAATTAACCCCGTTATCAATGAAGTCTTTCTTCCGTAATTGTGTACCGCGAACCTTCCCACCTCCCTGTGCTAGCCGAAGATCCCATTTCATCGGTTCCATGCAGGTAAGGATAATGTGACGATTACACAAAGTTTCAGATGCTGAAGCTGCATTCTTGCATTAATACGTTCTTTGAAAATACACTGATCATGCTAGTGCTAGAGTATGTGCACTGTGATTTGATTAATAACATACAATAGTATTATTAAATAAGTATAGAAAAATATAATTTTTTTATTTTACATACAAAACACTGAAAATTATTTTTATTTCCAATATTTACAATTTATCCTAACACATAACAGCACTTCTTTCTTATAGATTCTAATACAATAGAAAATAGATAATTTTTCCAAAATACCTCTGTGTCAGAAATAATACTCTTGATGAAGTTTCTGTCATATATAATAAAAATGTGACTTTTCTTTGTATTATATAATAATTGGGATCAATTACAGACAATGGTTTTACTTTTATTTGTCATTATTGTAGCTTGCAACCTACCTAAAAAGGTGGTAGCTAAATTATCTATTTAAATTATAAGGTTAAAAAGAGGACACCTGCGTTAACACAACACTTACACGAAAAACGTGTTGCCTATCCATAGCCGCGACATTACTGTTGTTACGGCCTGTACATACATGACCTAGAATAACACTAACTTTTGTGTGTAACTTATGTGAATTTCTTCCAGTAGCGTTTCTTTCATTTAAATCTTCGGAAAAATTTAAATCATTCGAAAAATCAAAATGATTAGGACGATACGCCTTTGGTCTGGTTTAAATGACTAACAATTTCTGCTTCGTCAGTTTGTAAAATGTATCTATTTATTAGTTACTGCATCAGAAAAATTGAATTAATTTTATAAACACTTTATTTACATTTAAATCCGCTCGAAATATTTCGTATCACACTCGTATTTGCCCTACCCCGCCGATATAGTACTGTCGGCTGCTTCTACTACCCGATAAGTTTAATTCTATGGAATAAGTAAACTAACCTCTGATATAGACTATCGGACGATTGAAAGACAGAAAATACTATAACAAGGAGGATAAATTTGACTGTTAGCTTGTCTAGAATCTTATCGGATCATTAAAAGTCCTGCCCTTAGTACACGATATATTATAAGTGACCCCAAAAAAAATCTTCTTCTTCTTCCACTTTATGTAGACTTTGCCTGTTTATTTCGTTGACATATGCCTCTTTTAAGGGGGCGTTCCGACTGAAGATGAGGCCCAGCTTTCAATCCAACGCTTAGGTGGTCTGCCCGGTTGGCGTTTCCCTATCGGAATTCCCATTTTAAGAATTTTTGGTAAACGGTCTTCTGTCATTCGCTCCACATGTGCATTCCATTCTTTTCGACGTTGTTTTGTGAATTTTACGATGTCTTTTGTTTTGCATTCTGTTCGTATGTTTTCATTGCGCCTTCGATCTCTCAGTATTACCGGTGATTGCTCTAAGTGTTGCCATTTCGGTTGTTCGTAGCATACACTTTGTTCTTTGGGTATCAGCTCGTGTCTCCGCAGCATACGTTGTTACCGGTCTTACTACGCTCTTATATATCTTAACTTTGTTTTCAACGCTCATATATCTATTTTTCCAGAACACATCCCTTAAGTAGCCTGATATTCTTGCACCTTTAACTGTTCGGCGTTGTACTTCTTTTATGAGGTTACGACTACTAGTTATTTCCACTCCTAAATAAGTGTATGTCATTAGCTGTTCTATGACCGCTTCTTATATCTCCAATTACCACCTCACAGGGTTTTTTGATATTGTCATGCACTTGGTTTTTTTCCTTAGATACCTGCATTTCCATATTTTTGCGGTAGTAACAAACTGATGCAATAACCTTTGCAGCTTGTCCTCACTGTCCGCTAATAAGACGGCATCATCAGCATAGCAAATAATGTTTAGGGTGTTTTGTCCGATTTTATATCCTGATTTTGTTTTAACCGAGTTTATGATTTTATCCATTACGATGTTAAACAACATGGGACTGAGAGAATCGCCCTGTCTAATTCCATTAGGTGTTCTTATATCTTGTGTAACTTTTCTTCTTCTTCTTAGAGTGCTTTATCTCTTACGAGACGTAGCGATCTTCTCTCCTATGCCTGTGTTGCGCGTTTTTTTAGAGTGTCACAGACATAGAGGACCTACAGTTTAACGTGGGCTCCGAACCACGGGAAGTGTAAACACTTCTACTCCAGAGAAGATTTACTAGGCAGAATACCTCGCTGGTTTGCCATTGCCTTGCGAGGGAGAACG
>JABXWE010061112.1:0-10406 GCA_014611495.1 Limonius californicus
TGCGCGTCTGCTCCCAGCATGCTTTGTGCGCGTTTAAACGCCATTTGCAGCCGTATCGTCTGTCTGTGTGCTGAGCTGTAGAAGTTTATAATGTTTAAGAAAATTGAGTCGCCCGCCGACTGTCAGATACGATCTGTAATTCGATTCTTGAGTGCAAGAAACTTGGCAGTAGCGGAAATTCACCGTCAGATTTGTGAAGTTTACGGTTATAATGCTATGAGTGACAGTAAAGTTCGAAAGTGGGTGAGAATGTTCAAGGACGGGCGGGTTAATGGGCATGATGAGCCACGCCCTGGCCGACCTGATCTAATTTCTGAAGATTTCGTTCGTGATGTGGAGAACAAAATTCGAGAGGATCGACGATTCACGATTTCAAAGTTATCCATTGAATTTCCACAGGATTCAAGTCAGTTTTGCAAACCATTGTTTCGGAGAAACTGAATTATCGAAAATTGTGTTCTCGGTGGGTTCCAAGACTGCTTTCTGACGATCAGAAAACAGAAAGATTGGGCTGTGCTTTATCGTTTTTGACTCGATTCAGTCACGAAGGAGATGAATTGTTGGACTACATCGTTACGGGAGATGACACTTGGGTGTCTCACATGACTCCAAAGTCCAAGCGCAGTCAATGGAATGCCGACACACATCGTCGCCAACCAGAGTGAATGCCACACAGATCATGGCAACTGTCTTTTGGGACAAGAAAGGCATTTTGTTAGTGGATTTTATGGCGAGTGGCACAACAATCAATTCTGATGCGTATTGTGTGACCTTGAAATAACTCCGGCATGCCAAACAAAACAAGCGGCGTGGCCTACTGTCTTCCAGTGTGATGTTGCTCCATGACAATTCAAGGCCGCATGTTTCTGCAGAAGCACAAGCTCTAATCAAGTCTTTTAGATGGGAACAACTGGATCATCCACCTTACAGTCCAGACCTTGCGCCCAGTGATTTTCACTTGTTTCGGTACTTAAAGGAGTTCCTTGATGGTCAACGGTTCAACGACGACGAAGTGAAAACTGCAGTCATGGATTGGGCTTCTTAACAGGCGGCAGATTTTTTTGACGTCGGAATTCAAAAACTTATTGAGCGGTATGACAAATGTTTAAACGGAAATGGAAATTATGTAGAAAAGTAGATAAAAGTATGGAAAAAAATATATTTTAATGATGTGTACAGGATTTTTCTTCTTATTAAAAAACGGACCTTATTTAAAAAATACCCCTCGTATGTTTGGTTTACTCGGTCCCATTTGTAGTTAATCTTTGTCCCTTTACTTTCAGAACACCCTGTATATAAATTTTGTCTGACACTTTCTTGCGGAGCACTTGGTAGAATGAAAAATATTTTTACAATACGCGGCTTATGGTTTTGCATACCTCTGCTTAATAAACTATATTCATCATTAAAGCTTGATCGTCCGTTCTTATACTTACTGCTTATTGCACTACCCCGTATTAATTTAATGTAAGTTCATCTACAAATTAATAATAATTTACTAAAGATGCTTGATTCTAAGTACTTCAATTTAAGATGAAGTACAAATGCTACAAAAAAAACTAATTTTGATGCTACTTTTAGAGATGCATATTTACAAGTATTTGAATTATTTTTGAGTAGTTGTGCATTGACAGCTCGTCTAAATTTTTCACGCGTCTACTATTCATCACTTCGTCTAATTTTGGATCTTTTCCAAGGAATCAATTTACACATCAACTGGTAACAGCAACGCAAGTGCGCAAACGGCTGAGAAGGCCGCTGAAAATAAACAAACTTTTTTTATAGGATATCGATAAACCTCGATAAGCACAAAGCATCCACAGGGAGGTATTTTTAGTAATTCTCGATACATTAATTTCTTACCGCAAGGTAATGACGGCACTAAATTTACCCCAATTGCACTATAAATAGGCGTGTAAACAGGCCAGACTATTAATAAGCCATGTTGAATAATGTACCTGCGTAAACATAAGAGGGCTCTGAAATGGAGTTAGGAAGCTGCCAAATATCTAAAAGCCATATTTTTCAGCGTGTTTTTCTCAAACTCACCTTGCCACAAATATTTTTCATGGTTTCCTATAATCCACATCACTCGGTATTTCAATTCCACAGCGATTTGACTCGATGGCGGCAGATACTTGGCCACCTTCAGCTGCAGAAAGTTAAGGATTTCTTCCGGCTGTGAAGACTTAAAACTGTCAAGAGTGGTTCCCAACGCGGTGATGACGATCCCCGCTTTTTGACTCGGCATTTCTTCTTCACAAGACGTACATTTCCATATCATTTTCACTTTTTCCACGTAGATTGGCAAAACGAGACCTTGACACTTTAAACAATAAATGGCACTTAAATTAGACCCAAATTCGGTAGGATCTTCGCAACGAGCACACATACAGTAAAAGCTTTTGGTTCTGGCTAAATGGGGACGTCGCACAGATGTCCCCCAATAGACCCTGGTGTAGGAATCAAATATTTCTTCTCCTTTTTGGATTAAAACGGTAGCCTTAGAAATCATATTTTGGTTGCAATCAAAAATATGCATGGAATTCGGGACGCAGCTGTGGTTCATCAAGCTGCTTAACGGGTAAAGTCCCCTTAAACTCGCTAAATGTTCTTCATTTCCTACTGTGACTTCAAACGAATTCGCATCCAGAACCACGCAACTTAACCGCATAAGATTTTCCTCTTCCTCGCTGATAGCTAGATTCAGCTTATCTTTCAGGATGTCAACTTCGAAACCATGTTGGGGCCCCGCGTGAGCCTTAAGAAAGCGTAGAAGCTGTTTTTGGTCGTTGCTAAGTAAAAGGGTACGAACTGGTGTTAAACATTTCAGCAACTCTATCTTCAGATCGGAAAAATCGTGTCCGTTTTTCCAGCGCGCTATTATTTGACATTCTTCCTTGTGGGCACTGGAGTTTTCGCATGTTTCCGAACACACCGGCAAGCCGCATTTTCTAGAACAAGCGTAAAGGTTCGTCTTTGCGTAACAGTTTACGCAAATTACGGGGCACTTCAGGCTAGCCCTAGGGCCGATTATTAAAGGATTATCTTTAAAAATGATTTCCCCGGGTTGGATATCTCGCGTTGCAAACAACCCGCGGCCACTGAGGTTGGATTTTTCTATAACCCAGGGCGCATTTTCGTCGAAAATGTTTCTGGATTTAAGGTGCTGGTTTATCAAATACCTGAACTGATCCATTGTTAGTTAATGGTCACTTACGTTAATTGCCACGTACCCAAATGTTCGGGGCAGTTTTATACTAAGACACAATGTATAAATAACTTTAATTAAAACTTTTGGCTAGAAGCAATAAAGGTTACGAGAGTACTGGCAATATTCGTGCCAAAAAGAAAAACTTTTGCAACTTCACACTCGGTAAAGTAATTGCAACAGAAAATTTTAGCTATCTTTTCTACACTAACACTGTTCTAATAAATAACTAAAAAACCGCTCGCACGTTGGCACTTCCTAAAGTTGAATAGTTCGGTCGAAGTTCTCTTTAAATATTTTAAACTTGTGATGAGCTTATCCGCAATGCGAGATGTGCGGAAACAGCCCGCAAAAATGTGAATTAATTAAGAGCAGACACTAAAAATAAATTTTTAATTTTAAAAATTTTGATTCATGGACATAAAATTGTGTAAATGTGGGTTGTTAAACTATCTGATAACAAGCATTTAAGTGTCGCAAATAGAACTGGTTGTTTATCATAAATCATATTAATATCACCTGCTTTTTTAAATTCATAAATGTTAAAACTACGAATTAAATTTACTGTTCCTACTGAACAACTTTGATTAAACAAATATATACTAAAAATGGTTTTAAATTAATTTTTTTACGCTCTGTTATGTGCATTAGAAATATATTAATTTATTTTATGCTTAAATAACTGGAAAATTATATTAAAATGTAGGAGTATTTGATATTTTTTGTGTCAGATGTTATTTTAGCCTTCCATCTATTTTTTGCTGCAATATCTCTTCAGGTTTTTATTAATAAAAACGTCGACGCCCGCGGGTTGTTCTATGTTCAGCAAAGCAAATACAAACAAGGCATCTACTCGTGAAATCACCTTAATTAACACTATTTTCTTTTATGTTTTAGGCATATTTCGTGTTAAATATTTTAATTTATTTAACAACTTTGTTCGTTAGTTCAGTTCGTCTTATTATCTTATTATTTTGGCAATGTTTTTATTATAAGTTCTTATCAATTTACTGATCATGTTTCGCGTTATTCTGGGATATGTTGTCCATTAATTAATAAAAAGAGTAGCTGGAAACGCAACATATTAATGTAGCTATTATGATAACAAAAATCTCTTATTTTAGTTCATTTTAAGGAACCTGAGCAACCCCTTAACCACTTAATAGTCAGGTTTAGTCATACTGACGAAGCAAATATATATTCAACAAGTACCACAACTACAGAATAATTTTTAGAAGAAATATGATTCTACCGTGCAACTCGATTACAACGAGACGTTTGAAACTGTGAGTATTTGCTCCTTATACCCGTTAAATGTCACATCCGTGAATATTAAACAGATATTTATAGTTCTGCAACTTACAATGTTATGTTTATTTTCAGTAAGAACACATTTTCAAACTTAAAGATCTTAAAATAATCAATAATGTACTATAAAAGAAGCAAATACATACATACACATAAATATATACTATATTGTGGATTGTTAATAGTTTTTGGCAATTAAATATTAAAGTTCTGAGATTATACCTATAAACGTTCTGTAGAACTAAATATTTCGTCACTGCTTCAATATAATTCAAAAAATAGTAATAGTAACAATTCCAAAAACGTCATAAATTTAAGGATTTAAGAATGTGTATTGGTCCAACTTTTTCCACTCAATATTTACCACGGAAATATCGGCGTAAATGGAAACTCACCTAAACCTCTTCAACTGTTTAGGAAACCAATTCCAATATTAAACACATCTGTAATAATTTTGAATGCAGTACATTTTAAATAGGGGAAAAACAGCATAAAAACGATTTTAGTATAACAAAACGTTAATTTCGATATATATGCTGATAAAATATACTATTCACATCTATGGTTTATATACAATATATAAGTAAAGTGTAATTCACGCTATATTTGCCGCCGCATAATGACTTTTTATTACCAAAACTGATGATAACTGTTTTTTGCTAAGTTTTACGTGTAGAAACAAGGTTATAAATTAGTGCTAAATATAACTTAAGATGTATGAATTTAGTTCCGTTGTAGGAGAAATGTGTCTGTGGTCGCTTCTCCTAAACGTACGGTAACACGACATAACCTCAATATCAAAATTGTCAAACAGATATTTATAGGTTTTTTCAGTAATATTAAAAGTTTCTGAAATTCATCAGGAAAAAACGTCATAAACATAAAGATTGGCACCATTTAGTTGTTAGTTATATGAAATACTGTTCATATCTTATATGTAATAAATCACCTGCAAGGGAGAGGTTAATGCGTTTGCTATTGTTCGAATATTGTAGTGGCTCTGATTTTTAATATTGAATCATTGCTCAGAAATACCGTCCTTATGTATATACATATACATCTGTAAAACTAGTCACCAAATTCATGAAAATTGTATTTTTGTTTTGTAAAAATGACAAACCAAAACCATCCCCTGAAGCATAACTTTCTACCTTTCAATTGATTGTTTGTTGTTAATATTTAATCAATACTACCAAAGCAAGATCTTAAAATTACATTAATAACAAAATTATTACAAGAAACAAAATTTATTTTTTGTACTTATATTAACTAAAAAACTTTGTGCAACCTAAGTTATAAAATTAAATCATCAAAGAATTCAAAAATTTATACATCTTCATCTTCATCATCATCCTTTTTCTTCAAACTACCAAACACTTCTGAAGGAATGCTCTGTTTTTCAATGGGAACTTCCACTTCATCTGCTTCCTCTTCTTCATCCTCATCATCATCGATATTAATCTCATCTGGATTAACAACTCTATCCCCACTCTCTTTATCTCCTTGGGTCTCTCCTCGAACAAACATAATGTTGCCCGGTTTGGTAGTTGATGTACCCACCATTTCTGCCGCTTTGGCCTCCAGCATTCGCATATCATCTTTAGCTCCTGGAGCCAAATCTGCAATGGTTCCCGACATGGACCCAGCCGAGCTCAACATCTGCGCAGACATCATATTAACTTGAGTGTTGTACATGGCTTGGACGCTACGTTTAATTCGTAACATCTCACGCATAGTGTCTTCATTACCATGACGCACTTCAAACTCCTTCCACGTTTGCCAAAACTCCATGGTTACACGTGGATCACAAATTTGGCTGCAATGTGCGTAAATAGCTCGAGCTCGATCAATTTCACCCAATTTTGTTTCCATTTCTGAGAACCGAAGACACATTTCCCGTGTTTTATCTTCGGGGAGTACTTCAATGGCTTTTTCATAAATCTGTCGCGTTTTTGGTATACCATATATTTCGGCTGCTTTCTTTATGTAAATGTTAAACACATCAAACATTTCTTCTGGTGGCACAGCATTCGTGGCCCTTTCATAGACGGCCATTGCGTGCCGGGCCATTCCATGCTCTTCTTCCAGTTTTGCGTACAGTAAATATATGGTTTTAGCAAATTTAGAGGGGCAGTTTTCCAAGCATTGCTCAAATAAGTCTCTTGATCTCTCCAGCTTTGAACCACCATAGCGATTCAAAAATTTCGTGAGGTAGGTATTCCAAATATCATAAACATTCGGCCATTTGAACAAAGATATTCCCTTTTCGTATGCTCGGAAGGCTTCTTCAAAATAGTTGTGTTCTTCTAGGAACAACCCGTAGTTTATAATGATCTGGGGAGTTGCTATTTTTAAATCAATGATACGGTCGTAAACTGCTTTGCAAGACTTGAAAGTGCCAAAGCTTTCTTCTAAGTCTGCATACATGGACCATATTTTAAGAGACTTGTACAGTCTCGCTTGGACAGTTTCTGTTTCATCATGGTAGGCAACTTTCCGTGATGGCAACACAGTGGCTCGGTTCATTAACCTAAGTGCCTCCTCATAATTTTCATTTCTTATTTCCATTTCAGCCCATTCGCACCATACGTTTGCTAAATCATCAACCTTTATATACAACACTTCGGTGCCTTTTTTGAATATCAATCGGGCATCCTCTATCTGACCATTCTTTTCATAAAATTTAGCAAATTCCACCCACAAAGTGTGAAGTTTCCCAACTGCCAGTTTTGGTTCAACAGTTTGAACTGCTTCAGTATACGTATTGATTATTTCATGTGGTTTTCCTTCATATAACATCACCCTTTTGTGCCACTCTTGCACATTATGAGGGTTTTGCCTCAACAAAACTGAATTTAACAATAAAAGTCGGCGTTCCATTAAATTTTCAAACCTTGCCAATCTTAATTCCAGTTCAATATCATCTTCTTCGGTGGGATTTGCTATTTTTGATATTTCCTCCATGCGTTTACTCAAGCTGAGCTCTTCAAACTGTGCATATGCATCAAATACTTGTGTAAAATCCCGCACAGTTGTCACCGTTTGTATGGCTTCCTCGTAGATATCCCTTGCACGATCGAAAAGCCCACTGCGCATATAATAATCAGCTAAACAGTTCCATAAATGCCCGAGTTGGTCAGTGTATCTGTGCAGTCCACCACGAATAATCGCATCAACATTTAAGGAGTGAACTTTATCAGGATTTTTCGATATAAGCTCACACAGTTCATTCCATAATTGATGATTAGACTTCCCATGTTGTGAAATGAAATTTTCATCATTAACAATTTTACCCAGCACAATAGCAGCTTCGTCTAGCCTCCCTACCTCACTTAAATATTCAATGTATTCTTCAGCATTTTCTGGACACAGTTTGAGATACCTGCGGAAAACCCTAACGGCAGTCTCTTGAATGTCGTGTTTCATAACAAAAGACAAATAGAGAGGCCAAATGCGGTGGTGTTGGGTAATAGGAAGTGCACGTAGAGCCCTATCAAAGACCCGTCTCGTTCTGGTTATTCTACACTGATCTGTTAGAAACGTGCAATAATCCATCCAAATTCGCGGCATTTTATGCATAAATATTAAGGATCTTTCAAAAGCATTATTTACTTCTTCATATATGGGGTCAGTAATGCACCGACCTTTAACTTGTTGTCTGCGTGTTCTTAAGTAATTGTACCAAAGTTTGTAGGAACCAGGAAGCTCTTTAAGTGCGCGTTCGTAAAGTATGTTGACACCATGCTTTGGGGCCTTCTTTTTAAAGTCAATGTAACGCAACCAGTGCTTTACTGAGTATGGATTTCGCAAAATTTCTTCTTCATATGGTAAATCATCGTCGGTCTATAAAAACACCATGTTAAGTTGCCTAAAATAACATCTTGTAGATAATTACTTACAAAAACAATTTCCATGTATTCTTCTGTATTTGAAGTCGACATAATTGCATTATTCTGTATCCACAAAGCAGAATATTGAATATATAACGTTAATAAACGTAGAAAAATAAGGTTATGTTCTCTATTTCTTGCAGCCTATTCGGTATTTAATAATATTTATTGTTTAAAAATATCACTAACAACTGTATTTATACAATGTATGGGTAAACTGCATCTTAACTTTTATTAAATTGAAAATAATATTCATAAATTTACTTGCTTATAAATTAGGTTAGAATGATGTGTTTGCTTCGGTATACAAGGGATCCTCAATATTTATTGGTACACAAATTTTATACAAAATTTATGCTTCTTAAATTTATCAATAATACTAATAACATAAAGAGTTTTTAAGGCTTATTGTTTTGTCACTCCCAATAATAAATTTATTGCTTTATTTACAAGTACCAAACGTCCCGATTTTTACTTCAGTCCCTATTATGTAGCCACATTAAAAATTTGCTTTTTTAGATTTAGGTCACCGTTCCAGATGTCTTTCAGACTCGAAATAATGATTTTATTCCATTAACTTGTTATTACAGAAATTACGGCACATTGAAGAAATCAACCGTAAAGAACCCGAAAAACTCAATATCCTCTGATGGAAGATGTAGACTTAAAAAGGAGCTTGTAAAGGAACGAACTTTAAAAAAGTAGTTTCTGAAAAACGCATGATCATATTTGTAAGTCTTACATTAAAATAAAAATTTTGTTCTATACTCTAATTTTTTACTAATAATGAACATTCAAAATTCTAGTTTGGTCGAATGAACGTATGAAAAGTTTATTGAAGTAGAACTAGTTTTTTAATCCTGCGTTTTATGGACTAAATATGCTGACTTGTTATAATCTTTCAGTATCCCGCGCATAACATAATAAAGTTTTTTTTACTTCTGATCAAATTTAAAGAATAGTAATGAACTAACTTAGCCTTGTTTCACACCAAAAGCGATGGGCCTCTAAGGCCTGTGAAAGCTTCATTTTTTTTATTAGAGTTAGTGCAGATTTGCAATCTACTCTAAAAATATATATCTATGTATATACAGAGTAATAAGTAAAATATTTTGAAAGTTATTTGGCTTGAACTGGGCACCATCCATTGACGGTTCTTCAATCTTTCCTAGTTAGCTAGGTCTTCTGGCCATCTTCTCTTTAGCCTTCTTTCTGCTGGGTGCTGATAGTAGAGTGCACTTACAACTTGGTTACTATGATCAGTACTGCGTTGTTTGGATTTGTTGGCATAGAAGCTGATACATCTTTGATAAACAGTATGCTAAGGTCTTCATGGAGAGTTTGATTAGACACAAACTAAGGGGCGTCCGCCATCATGCGAAGTGTTTTAGATTGCAAGGTTTGTAAGATTTTTGTGTTGGATGGCTTGCTACATCCCCAGAGCTCTATGCTGGATGTTTTGATTGATTTTTGATTTATCACTAAAAAACTAAAAATTGTGGTTTTAGAAATAAATTATTATCTTCCCTACCATTGAGGCTATTTCATTCAAACTTGGTAACTTTATATTTTTGGTCACTGTGAGCTGAATGACAGAAATTTTCTAGGCCTTCTAGATTTCAAGCTGCGATAGTCAACTTTCTTATACTTTATGGCCATTATAACACCATTAGATAGACCAAATAGTTATTTGTATACTTAGGCCGCAAAATCATTCTTTAACGTACCGAGTGGAAGATTGCCGCCGAGGCCGCTTGCGGCCGAGGCAAGGCAACCTCGAAGGCGTTAAAGAATGACGCAGCCGCAGTGTACACAAAATTTTTTGTGCAATTGTGTGGAATCCTTAATAATTATTGATGAAATTTTAAAAATAATAATTTTTCTACAATCGATATCCAAAGTAGGCATTTGCGCTCGTATTTGACAACGCAAACGTCATCTTTTTCGATGAATGTCACTTTGTCGCTTATAAGCGACTAAATAAAAAAAACGCTCGC
>JABXWE010061113.1:0-30059 GCA_014611495.1 Limonius californicus
TTTCTTTTGTATAAAACACATACATAAGCGGCAAAATGGTGTAATGGTCAGCATACCTGCCTTCCAAGCAGTTGATCCGAGTTCAATTCCCGGCAATGGCAAACTTTTTTTAATTATAATTATTCAACGTAGCATAAAATATTTCATTTCATTTCTTCGGTTAAAACGTGATTACTTTCAGTTTTTATTTTATGGGAATTTATTACGCATCCCTCTGATTTAAATTTTCTAACAATTGTTTGTATGGCTGCAGTTGGCTTGTTAGGAATTACTTAAATAATGTATTTTGAGGAAATTGGATTAGAAGAGGAGTTGTACATCCATGGCTACGAAGAAGTTGTTATATCACTCCATTCGATTTCTTCTTCGAGGTTCCATAAAAATAAATTGTACCTAAGAAAGATATAAGCACATATGTCGGTATTAAAAGAACTTCAGTTAGAATAGTTCGGAAACCAAATCACCCTCAAAGAAGATTACAATTTTGAAATTTCTTTCAAAATCAAATTTTTGTTACCCTGCATTTTCAAATTTTGTATTATTTGCCGAAGAGGTAATATTCTCAAACAATGGTGAAGTGAATAGACAGAACAAAGCACTATTACGCCTAAGAGAATCCGCACTAAATATAAGTTACTCATTTCCAGAGTTTTTTCCGTAAATTTTTGGTATATGGCAGATAACCATATTATAGGACTGTACTTCTTCCATGAAAATTTAACTGGGCAACGTTACTAGGATTTCCTTAATAGCATCAATGGCTGCCCCACTCGCTGCAGTTGGCTTGTTAAGAATTACTTAAATAATGTATTTCAAGGAAAGTGGATTGGAAGAGGAGTTGTGATATCACTCCACTCGATTTTGACTTTGGGTATGATTTAAAAAATATTAACCCTAACTTCGATTGATTCGATGATTTACAAAATAGAATAATCCAAACATTACATCAATTACACCTGACACGTTGACTCCATTCCGAAATTTTTTTTTTTAATGAATTGGAAAATGTGTGAAAGTGTAAGTAAATAAAACTTTACTATTTATTTTTTGGTTTTTTTTCATGTGTATAGTTTGTACTAGAATCCAGGTTGCACCAATAGGTGCTTTTCTTCTCCAATTCCAATAATTACTATTGTTGAAACTATTAATTACTACAATTCTAGATGAGCTTGTTAGAACGCAATTATGATCAATACGTACGCTATACAAAATTCGACAATCTCAGTTGCCATATATTATGTTTGTTAGGTTGCTTCAACTACTTTTATGGGGAGGCAACTTAGCTGTCCCATCATGTATAAATCGTATACTACAGTACTAAATAGCTACTGAAAAATCAGTTTTCGTAGCCTTAAAGCATTTAACCGTTTTTAGTGACATCGACTCTGAGACCATCCCAATAGTTTTCAAGTGTCTGGAATTAACTTACATTTGGGAATTGTTTTACTTCTAAAGTGCTCTAAACCACATTTTATTGAAACCCCTAGAGTATAGAACCGATATCATTTATTCTAAACAATTCTAACTCAAATTCAATTGTTTATAGGCTGTGCTACTACTATAAATAACTTCTAAACTGCTTGGAATTGTTTGAATCCTAGTCTAACATGCATGAACCTAAAAGTGGGTACATGAGAGCTAATGATATAATTGCCCGTCATTTACAGTCATGTATAAAACGTTCGTAATAGCATTCGACCGTTGAAACTTTTAAAAACCTATTTTAAAGAACTTTTTTAACTATCGTTCTAGTCTTTCTAAAATTACGTTAGAAATATGATAACTATTAACTAAAATAATTATAAAATAAATATAAAGCTCGTGGAAGTACATCTTAACTAAGCAGCTTATTTGTAGCTTCAAGCTCTAAGATTCAAGTTAGCTTAAATTATTTCAAAAGTGTGGTATAGGGTTTCGCTTCTTAGGAATATGAAGCAACCTGTCATTCTTTCAACAGAGCTTACAATGTTGAAAACATCTCATCTAGTTTCTAAAGTATTGAAAAGAGCATTGCTAGCTTTATACGCTTGTAAAATGTGTTCTGGTACATCATATCTTTTACAGAGCTTTTGAATTTGAAAGTCGTTCAAACTGTGGTATGTCATTCGTGAAGCATTCGAAAGAGATAAAAAGTACAGCCTCCACAGCTCAACTATGCATTCTTTGGTCGCGGGGATATTTCAAATTGCTGTGCAAAGACTTAACCACAGTAAATTATTTGCAGAGGTTTTGCTTCGAGCGAAGTTGGTGAAAATTAATGATACCGTTATGTTACCTCTAAAACACTTGAAATAGTTAGGAACGGTATCTGGAAAGAGTTTTCAACCTTAACCGATAAAGGTATAACCTTATAAATGACCAACGTGACTTGAAATTGGTTAGAGGGGGTTTACTATGAGCGGCGAATTTGAATGGCGTTGAAACAGTTTCTGAAGCATCCGAATTAGCCACAAATAGCTAATAAGTCTCTTAAATACTTTCACTCGTTTACAAGCAGAGATGGGTTGTGAAATCACTACCTGTGATTTTTGCACAGTTAATTGTTTGTCACTGGAATTGGCTGAGACCGACGCGCAAAAAAACAGTGACAGTGGTCAGGTAGGAGGCACAAAACCGTGTAAAGTTTCATATCGTATACTCTGATTGCACAATCACTTGTTTCAAGCTTTGCCTGATGTAACAGCATGTTGAATGACATTGCGAAAGAGAAAGCCCAAAGCGAAATGAATAAACTAAGTACAGTAACAAAGCCAGAGCCAAAACAGCGACTATTCCAAAATGCATATCAAATGAGTGCTGACTGTGGCTAATAAGTGATAAAACCCTCAATTCACAGTAAGGCTGATCTTACAACGACAGTTTCTACGGAACACACTCCGTGTCACAGGTCACAGGTTTTTGTCATAGTCACGGTTAATCCTGTGACAGAGAAATTACCGTTTGGCCCATTTAACTCCAAGGCAATCACTTGACGTTTTTCCGCAGACTTTAAATTTGAGCGAAGTAGTAAACTGCTTTGATATACTGGCTCTTAAGCCAGTATAACTTCGTCAAACTCGCTTATATCTTAGATCACAAATAATACACTCACAGAGTTACTAGACACTAGCAGCTATAAGTACTGCCATTTAAACATTTGTACCATTTAGTCACTATCGGGAGAAGGCTGATTGTCCTGTTTTAGGATACCGCATTCAGTTTTCAATAGCACTTTTGTATTTATAACTGAATATATATATATTTATATAAATAATATGATACCTCCTTTTTACTGACTTATTTAGGTATATGCCTAAGTATTTTACCGCGATGTCTGCATTGTTTCATTGTAATGGTTGGCTATTTAGTATGATCCTCCGTAGCTTGATTATTCGACGCAGTTTAAAGATTTTAATTTCCGTTCAGAAAAATTGTTGGATCCATTAATTGCAATGCCACTGCAAATGATTGTTATAATACCGATATCTATTCTAAATAGCACAGAAAACCTGCTATTAGTTCCCTAAATATCTGAAAACGGCAAAACTCACTTCGGAAGCTCTACAAGTTTTTACCGTTACTGATATTGCAAGCGCTTCTGAAATACTTAGCGTTGCGTTTGATCTGTGGGAAGGTTAAATCATCGGAAACCTGTCGAAATTGTCTTATAGAGCTGCTGAAGCATGTGGCAGCTCTTAGACTATCTCTACAGCATATAATATGTTCTGAAAAATTGCATCTGAAATAGTAAACATATCCAAAGCTGCATGACGCTTTACATCAGTTTTCAGTTGCACAGAATAATTTTAATATGCTTAGGAATTTGATTTAAAAAAGGTACTGAAACCGCCTTAAATGTTTTCTCAAAAACGTGAAAATGTCTCCAAAGCTGTCCATAGATTATTTTAAACTAATCTGAGAATCCAGGATCAGATTCAATAGAAATACACATAGATAAAATAATCCAAAATAGACTTTCGAGAATATGTGCCAGTATTTTTGAAATATAAGATCGGTTAAGATAGTAATAATTTGGAATAATTACAAAGATTAAGGATTTGTAAACATCCAAAAGCAGCCGAAAGTGTTAAAAATATATTTGTCCAAAACATTTTTAACCATTCCTAATTTTTGCAATCAGTTTACAATTAAGGTATTGAAACTAATGCTCTATCAGTTATGGAAGGTATTGAACTAAATCAATGGTACTGAAGCAGTATTAAATGCTCTCCGAAGCACTTGAAAGATCCGAAATGATTTTGAGGCTGAAAGTTCAACGTGCGTTTAAAATACCTTAGATAATCTTACACTAAAAGCTGCTCAAGCGGCCTGAAATAATCTGAAAGCGCTGAAAATCTATTTCAAAACCTAGGAGCTAATTTTAACCGTTTCGAAATTTATTCAAACCGGTTTCACAATCAGTTATAAAATACATAAAATAAACTTTAGCAGATACTTAGCATCACCTGGGAAGAAACATAGGGTATTCCTGGCATTGCGATACTTGAGATGTTAAGTATAATTTTATGTTTCCAGGGCAAACTGGTTGGCGATAACTAAATTATTTAGTTAGAAACTACACTCACATAGCTTGCGTTAAAATAAGAGATCAATACTAGCAGATACTAAGCAACTTTATTAAAAAGACCACGAATTAGATCAAAGCATCTGAAATCTGTTTAAACAGTCTCAAATAATGTCTGCAGTACCCGAAAGCGCCTTAAATCTGTTTGTCAAGGTTAGTTGCAACCACTCTTAGCTTCCAGAATGAGTTCAAATCAGGATTCAATTATCTGAAATAATGGTAAATCTAATGTTACAATGGGCATGAATTAGAAGAAAGCATTTCGATGCTGCTGAACCGTATTAAATATTCACTGAAGCATCTGAATGTGTCTGAAGGATGTTCAAAACTCCCCTTTTAAACCATTTTTAAGTCCAGGCCGATTTTTAATATCTTAAATAGTTTTACGTCACTTGTCAACAGAAATGGAAACCGGAAAGCTATTGAAACAGTATCAAACAATTTTTGAAAAATTTGAAAGTATGGAAAGTCTATTTCTAAATTTTAGAGGATATTCTGAAGTACAACGGAATTCTATTTATGTATGCAAAATTAGAGCAAAAGGTATACCGCTGAAACCGTCTTAAATATTCACTGAAAATTCTAAATATCTCTGCTGCAGAAGTTATTTTAAGCCAAGAGTAGCTTCTATAATCGATATAAGTAAAGCCTAAAATACTTGATATAATGTTAATTGTTATATAAATTCTGTGTTAAAAAGCTAACCACTGAAAATTGTCTTAAATAAATTTCTATCCTAGAAGCGTACAGATCTATGTTTTACATCTAACGTAGAAGCTATTGATAAACATTTCCGGTGTATTAATTGCATGTCAAATACCTGAAGTGACTATAAATACATTACAAAGGCAATAAAGAATCAACAGTAGTTGAAAACGTCTTAAATTGTCTTCTAAGAGCCAGAAAACATTGAAAATTAATTCATTGGAACTATTTCCAAGTATTGCTAGCTTACTGAAACAAGTATCTACAATAATCCTAAATAGTTAGTACATTACAATGAAGCATCTTGAGGGTAATGAAGTACACGCAAGTACAACAATGATTGAGATTATATCCATATTTAGCTTCAGACCTCAGTTCTAAAGGCGTTTAAAATATCTTAAATAATATTAGGTAATTTATGAAGACCCTGAAGAAGGAACGCAACACTGTTGCCGAAAAATTATCGAGTAATCTTGCCGAAAAAGTTTGAAGTAATCTTCAATGAAAATTTAATTCCACAACTCTAGAAGTAATTTTCAATCGTTTCAGAATGAGTTCAAATCATTTTCACGGAACCAAAACAATTTCAAACGAACCAGAAAGACTGTGAATGACAATAAAGCTCTTGAAACTATATTTTCTCTGAAGGATCTCTCAACACACGCTACCATTACAATATTCTAGAAATCATCTATAACAATTTGTAATTTCTAGAATGGTGTGAAAACTTAAAGTAATTTTAAAGCAGTTAGAATGCCTTTTTATCTAAACCAAGCATCTAAAGGTTACTGAATACATCTTGTGTAGCTTCAAATGCTCTTAAATTGCCTGCGACTGGCATTTACAGGATTTCATCCAAAACTGGTTACGACTGTATTAAGTTTTAAGCTAGTTGAAACCGTTTGAAGTATTTCCCAGATCAATTGACATTGCTTTAGATAACTTCTAAATACGGTAACATCATTTAGTGTCATATTTACTTATTAAACTCACTTAAAACTAAATTTGAATCAGTAGAGCAGAACTAATTGAAATTAATAACATAATTTCAAAATTAAACGTGTAATACAGTCTGTTTGAACCAATTTCAGTGTAATATAATAACATTGAAGGAAGTTTGTGAAATTAATTGCAGAAACTGTTCAAGAATTTATTTAAATATAAACATTATAGCAGGTGTTCAATAAATCTTTAAGTTCCGGGCGGCTATGGATTACCAATCACCTGCCTGTACTATCGTCATACAATCCAACTGTAAATGTTTAAATAATACATCATTCAAAGCCACACCTTTCCAAGAAGATCACATTTATGTTTATATTTAAAACGTGATACGGTATTGATAAATCAATAAAATAAATGTTGTAAAGTTATTAACATAGAAGGAAAAGTATTATTAAAGTAAGAGGAGAGGAGATGCTGGCAATGTTTGCTGGCAATGTTGGCTTGCAGCAATTAAACATACTAAATTGTTCCGGTGTTTCATGTTTCCGAAATCATGTATCAGCATGTTTACATAAATTAATAGACATTGTTAGGCAAAGTAGTTTCGTAGTTCCTCTATGGTGTGCAACGAAGTTTTCTAAAATTTCTATTTTTCAGATTTTTAAACATAATGTAGTCTAAAGGAGTCAAATCAAGCAAATGGTTGTTTACCAGAGTTAGTCTATCATCAAAAATTGTCGCAGACATACCAGAGTAGCTTGTGCAACATGTGATCTAGCGGAATCTTGTTTTTAAATAGACATTTTGAAATTCGTCATCATGAAGTTGGTTTATAAACGGTTCAAGAATATAATTGCGATAGTTGTTCTCGTTTAGATTTCCTTCAAAAGTTTCGTGGAAGTAATGTGGATTTTCAGTGCACCACACGCGCATATTTCGAAAGTTATGACCCAGTTAGATGAAACCAGGCTTCGTCAGTAAATATTTTTATACAAAATTGTATCCTGTATTAAGGTGTTCGTGAAACCTCTAGCAGTATGTAACTCTTTTTAAATAATCTGGACGGACACTTCCGAGTACATGTCAAATTTATATGGGTCGATTTAGGAGGTTTAGCGGAAGGAGAATACATACTTAAATCTAATTGTTGACATAGCCGTCGTACTGAAATTATCGGACCTTCATGGACGATATTTCTTATGTTCGACAATATTTTCAGTTCGACGACAAGGTCCTCCTGTTCGTGGTCTGTGATTTACAGAATCTGTTTCGTTCAAAATACCCTACAATTCTAAAAGCTTCGGCGGAAAAGTTGCTACCATTTACCATGCAGTTTGAGAATCTTTGTGGAAATTCTTGTTTATAAACACTGAAGGAACAATTTCCGTTTAATTCCGACCACTGTGGAAATAAGACTTTACTATAAACTATTTCCGTTCCTGAACATTTTGCTGTAAAGTAATACAAAATAAATTTAATTTTTTCAGTTTTAAATTGAATTTGACTAAAGCGTGGCGTTTACCTAAATCTAACTTCAAATTGTTGTATATTGGGTTATCTAACCATCAAATTCATGGTGGGACAATGGATTGTAGCAGCTTTTAGAACGCCACTGCGCGAATCAACAAAATGGCGAGGAAACTATGCGGCAAGTGTTTGGTATTCCATGCAATTTCAGTAGCCATGAATTCGTGACTAGTGGAGAGTTGATAATAGAAGTTCAATGACAATTTCAGCGTGAACATAATGTTACTTTTTCGAAGAAGGTGACCGCACTGTTACCATTACTCCCAGGCTACATTTGGAGATGATTCAGAATTTTCCTTCTGCGGAATTCCAAGAACTTGGAATAGAAAGTAGCGCTTTGTGATTCCAAGAAAATGGAACTACAGGCCATGCCACACTAATTTGCGTGACTGTTCTAAGAACCATGTTTCCTGGGCGTCTCATATCGCCACGTGTTGATGTTAATTGGCCGTCAAGATTACTTAATTTGACCATTCCAGAGTTGTACCTATAGGGTACTATTTAAAACCTAAAGTGTTTGTAAATAGATAAAGGCTTCTAACAGTTTTTAGTGAGTTACGACAAACATCTTAGATTTGAAATACCCCATTGGGTCAATCAACTCAGGTAATCTTGAAGGCCAATTGAAATCACCATGTCGCGACACGAGGCGCCCAAGAAACATGGTGCTTAGAATAGATGCAAATTTGCGCATAGGGTCTGTTGGTCCATCTTAAAACCATAAATTATTATTTTTTATGTCCAGTCGTTGCATTCAGCAGGCAAAAAATTCAGAATCATCTCCAAATACCGTCCAAAAGCTACAGTATCAGTTCGGTCGTCTTCTTGGAAAAAGCAACATTATGTTTACGCCGAAATTGTCACTCAACATTATCTTATCGACTCGAATCGATGATCGTAAAGAAAAATTCGAATTGCTTCACTAACAACGAATTCATGGCTACAGAAACTTCATGAAATACCGAAATCCATTGACACTAATATAGCGGCGATTCAAAAACTGTTATAATCTACTGCCCCATCCTGTAAAATTTTGTTGGTGGTTCTAGGCGTACCCTTGCAGCGTAAGCTGATTATACTAGATTACTACAGATTACCCTTGTATAACTAGTCATATACCTGCTGGATGATGGTGATGAAATATTTCAGGCTGATTTAGTTAGTGTAGAAAATAAAATATATAAAAGGAACATACGTAGTTCTGTAATTAAAAAATGATAAACCTTTTCAAAATTACATTTTGCTGTCAATCTATAATTCTTTTATAAGTGCACATGAACTTTTTCCCTTTCGTCCTAATCCAGAATCCAGAATTCAGATAAATCTATCCTAATTAATACCCAAAAAATTAATATTTTTGAATTGATGATAACATTTTGGAAGTGGTTTTTACAGCAGTTCTTATTTTTTTTAAATTGTGAATAACATAAGGGGAGAATGTAGGCAACAGTGTTGCTATGCAGCTATCTCCGTAGCAAACACCACTTGTGGTTTTCCCATTCAAGTCCACCCATTCTTTCGATGAACTTGAGGATACTTGCCAGATGGGTGTTGCGAATCCCAGTTATATCGGTCCAGAATTCCCTCATGGTCCAATGTTCGGCCGCCTCGTCCTACAGTTGGTACATTCGACAGGTTTGGTAATCAACTAGCCCCATCCTGTGCATGTGCTTATTTAGCCGGGAGTGCCCGGTAAGTATTCCTACGATCAGTCGTAGTTTTCTTCGTGACAGACATGTAAAAAATCTTGCCATACTTCGCGAGAGAATTACTGTGATGGCCATCCTTGCGTTTTGCTGTTGTGACCCATCAGTTGCAATGACGTCTTTGGGTTTGTTGATTAATTACAGTTAATCATAGCAGGGTTACTGAGGGCGCAACTGCCGGTTCGGGACACCAATAAGTTTGTTCCGAGCCTTTTCTCGCCCGAGCATCAGCCTGTTCATTGCCATATATTGCTGCATACCCATTTATCTAGGTGAGTTCCAGGACTTATTACTACTTATTACTAGATGCTAGCTCCAGCATGAGGCGGCACTCGAATACCACACCCTAGTGTCATTAGCTATCCGAATTGTTTTATTTTGGAATTCACACTCTAGAATCGTGTTTGCACTCTACATTATAGTCATCGCTTCCGCTTGAAACACGATGATGTACATGTCAGATTGGGCCGCAACTTTGATGTTCGTAGAGACCATGGAATGCTTCTTGAAGATATATTTTGGGGGGAGGGCGTCTACCACTGCACCAAGAAGAGGTGTTCTATGGACAGTCTCTTTCAGAAAATCTAGTGCCTTTATTATTCCATAAACCCATTATCCGCAACCTTAGAGTCAGTGCCGTCTCCTCCACATAGAAGTCCAATAGAGGTGGCCCAGAGTCACCTCTGGGACTGCAGTGGGTGTGGAACATATCGCACCTGTGATACTTAAACAAACCAGTTTTTGGATGTATGCGATTTCGTTTGACTATGTTAGATTTATCATGTATTTAATAAAAGAAATTATATTTATTTCATTTTATCAGCATTTGTTTACTGAAAACACATCTAACCTTTTTTGCCCATTCATAATCAGTATTCAGATATTCCAAAATTCCTTCGGATCAGTAGATAGGCAAGATATACCAAGATATTAAGCATGTTTTCATCTATAGCGTTAGTCTCAAAACATGAAAATAAGTTAGGCTAAATGTATAATATTGCTAAGTTTAAAAGCCAGTCAAACAAGTAATAAATTACAACGTTTAAGATTGTACCTGGCATGCGTCTTATTGAAAATCCGCTAGTATCAATAATGTTGTATTGATTTACTGATTATGAATATTGGCGAAATAGGGCGAAAAATAATTAACAAATAATGAATTGCTTCTTTAGATTTAGCATGGAACGAACTCAGCAGGGAAATTGTTAAAGAATTGTAGCAGCTTGAAGCTTCGAATTTCATCATTCAGCAAGGTGACTTGAGTGAAGTTAGATTTTTCGACGTTTACCGTATTTTCCGTTCAACCCGATTGGACATGAAGCAATTTTTCATGCATGTCAGTTTCTAAAACAAAACGGAGAAAAAGGAGGGAGAGAAGAGGCGTAAATTAATAACTCTTCGGGTTGGCTTTTCGAGACGCGCGAGAGATACCTTCTTTTACTTAGTTTTGTTAAATTGGTGTACATCATCACATTTATCACGCCCTAAGGTTTTGAAACCCAAGCCCCGAGGTACTACATTCGAACGGCGAGCTTGTTAGTTTAGTTAAGGGGCACAAAACACAATAAGAGTCAGGAAGGAGATTAAGTGCTGACAGAAATTTGTTGACAACTGGCATTGGTCGGTGCAAATCACATTCTGCAACAGGCAGAGACTAATTTTATGGACTTCCTCTCATTTATCGCAGGTGCACCCTGGCAATTTGCCCTAATCGTGTTTCCATTGCTCATTTTCCTTTTAATTGGTTCTTATGTGTCACAGGTGCCCGATGGGCAATAAATATCGAGCTGTGCTTGATTGTATTTATAGCGATGAGGGCGTACTAATGCCGAAAATAAACTATTAAACTATAAAGTGTCTCAACAACATTCAGAATTCGCCCAAAATAATATACAACGTGGGTGCAATTTAACCACGGCTCAAAACTGTCTTATAAATAATAAACCTGTGTATATTACGAGGACTATTTCTACGGGAAACTAACGTTATAACGAAAACATTACCAGAATTTAGGACGAGCCCAAGTCAATTTACGCATTTCGCATTTTTGAATTGGCTTCTCCCCGTTCTGTAACAACCTCATAATTTTCCACCCTAGAAAACAAAACCTTAAAACACCTTTGTTTAAAGTTTGCGAACAGCATTCGTGTTTTTTCTTAATAAGAATTTTAGAGCCACAGACAGTACAAGATTTAATGTTGAAACAAATAATAAGAGGGAAATTTCTGTCTGACCCAGCGTGGAAACCAAGAGTAATACTTGAAGCGATTTTTTTCACTTGAGATATATTACCAAAGTGTGGAACTTTGAAGTGGTCTTATTTGGATGAATTTAAAGGGCAATAAAACCGAAATTTTTCCGTGGAGGGCGAGTTTTATGCGTTCAGTTTTAGATGCTTTTTAACGACATGCTTTTACTACAGGCAGAATAGCTAGTTAAACAGAAGAGGTAAAACTTGAAGAAATGAATTTTAAGTGAATAAAATGTTACATACATTGCATTCAAAGTTGTCAGTGGATATCTAAATGATTTTCTAATTTTTAATGGTCGCTGAAGCTATCAACCACTTTGAATAGTTATTAGTTAAATCGAGTTATTTAAATTGATATTACTAAATAAGCAGAGCAAAATTGAACAGCTATGATTTTCACCATGAAATTAATTACACGGTAATAGTTTGAAACTTGTTAGGATGCACTTCTCTTCGTAGGAAGTTATTGCTGAATTATCTTTTCCAGCCAAATAAAGTCAAACAGAAGTAGGGAAATTAAAGAAAACTAGGTCGGTGAACATATAAATTTGCAACCATTTTAATTTACTCTGTTTCCAACCACTACAGCAGTTAAAACTAAATAACTGGCGTCAATGACCACTTATTTTAATTTAAAATTAGATTTTCAGGTAAAAAGTATCTCTACAGTTCACATTCATAACGCCATATTGTTACTATCAAATACTTCTTACAAAACATTGCGGAATAATAGTTATCGCAAGCAGACACTACCTTTATTCTTACTATATAATGTCACGTTCGTTTGATTTTACCGCTTCTTATGGATTAAAATCATATTTTATTGGCCGCTCCGTAGCCGATTACTATCTTATTATTTCCCGAATACAGTTTAGTGGACCATTTTTTTGTTATCCTAGTGAAATGCCGATGAATATTTTGTCTACGCGCTTGACCGTCAACGCTTGCTGGAAATTTCCTGCTCTTGAGGGGGCCCTACGTTTTAATTTGTTCTAGAATTCAACATATTTTGTAATCTGGTGAAATATTTTCAGCTGCTGCCTATTTGCGTTGTGTTTTTTTGGGAGTCGACTTAAGATCTCCTTTCGACCCGGTTGCATGCTAAGACCTCAGCGCCGACGACCAGTACTGCGGGGGGGGGGCTTCCGTCTCGATGGGTATCCATTGCGTGAATTTTCGTATCGCTGTTATCACCGTAGGGTGACCAGACCCATCGACAAGTGTCGGATTTAAGAAATACGCTGGATTTAACCCTTGCAAGGCAATTCGTTGCAAATTTACTTATGGCTTTTGCGGATTAATATCGAACCCTTTTCTGACCCTCTGGATTTGCCGCTGCTGCGACAAACGCTTTGAACGTTTGTTAGGCGAATATTTTGTTCCCGATTGGTAAAAACATCTAACGCCTCGTTTACCGAAGAAATTCCTCTGTGCAAGGTGATGCAATCTCAGTTGGAGTCCCGTTGCTGTGTGTGTTTGTGTGTGTGCATCGTCCGTTTCGTAATCTAACACTCAGGGACGTACTTGCATCTTTTTCTAAGGATGAACCTAGGAACGCCGCAAATTGTGCCTCTCTCTCTCTACTCCCTACCTGAAGAAAACTAAGGTAAACTCACCAAGGTACCATACAGTGATTTTTTCCCCTATTTACCAGTTCGTTGGTAAATAAGAAACAGAACAACTTAATTTACTTGTCGTATTGAAAGTGAGGCAACGTTCCATTGCCCAACATTTCATTACTTGTTAAGGTTAAAGGGTACGTAATTTGTAAACTCGAACGTCGCTGGCGGCGTAGTTCTATTTGTTTATTAAAGTAAATGTCGTATGCCAGTCGCGGCTAGCTTTTTACTTGTTTGGACGTCTCAACTTCCCTTTTGTTCAACTACAGTTATTACCGTTTTGATTGTATTTTTTTGTTTTATACTTGTGTACTATGTGTTACCAATTTCAAGCAATAGAGTTATATTTGTCTTAAAATTCACCATATTTATTATTTCTGTGTATTTTATGGCGTATGAGCTTTGTAAGCATTATATACAGGAGGAGGCGCAATAAAGGTGAGTTGGATTCCCGTAAGCTGCTGGTTTCTCGGCCCTCCTACGAGAACCTGCATTCAGCTGTAACTTAAGGGTGGCGCCCATTAATTTCTACTTACCCTGTACACAATTACGTTAGATTTCCTTCCCTTAAGCGTTTCTTGAGAACCACTCCCTACTTAGCTGTGCAACAATAAATTTTCCCAACAATAACCTACAAACTCTTACCTTGTATTTTACTCCATCTTATGCGCGATAACAAACATACACAGGACAGACTACACAGAAAGGTTACGTTGAAAAGTCCTTCTGGTTTTCCTACAATTATATCTGAATGATCATTAAATAGTTTTCGTTGCTTTCATTTTTAAATACAGCATCCTACGCCACCGTTTGCTATCTCTAAAGTTCTAACTGGTATGCATATTGTTATATGTCAGCATTTTTAAAGGCATTTCTAGGAATTATGATTGTTGGGTCTGGCGTCCTGGATTACTTTTGACAATTCTTCTTCGCCTGCTTTTTTTCTGTAAAAGGATCAAAAAGGTCCAACATAGAACTTCAAGGCGTGTAGATGTTTTTATGACCAGTGCAAATAAGGTGCGATTAAATTGTTTCTGCAGTTTAGGGTTCTACCGTTTCCCATAATTAAACTCGACAATAAAATCGGGTTAGTTACATACAGAAAACAATTATTTAGTTGAGCAGACCCTGTGGTTTCTCGTACTGTTTTAAACAGATAAAAAAATTAATTCCCGTTAACGTTTCCGTGAAGATTAGCCGTTTCAACAAAAACTCAGTGTGCAGTTTTTCCTTTCTGTATGATTTAAAACAATTAGTCTACCGCTTTTTTTAGGAGGTTAAATCTTATTGATGTACTATAGTGTAATCTATTGCAACCTAGTTCATTGTTCCTTGCTTTAATTGTCAGTGACGTCATCTGAGGTGCTGATGGGGTCTCTTTCTGGCTTCCAAGACCTTGGCACACCAATCAAATGAAAATCAACCTTGTTACCCTTCTTTAATGTTATCGCCGAATTAAGGTAAAAACTCTGCATATATACAGTTATCAGAGGAACATGCAATTAGGGATTATTTGTTTAAAAAGTGCTTCGCTTTGCGGAACAAAAACAGAATTAGCCATAGCATAGCATAGATTCGTTGTGGATTCCCGAAAACGAGCGTTTGGTCCGTAACAACAAGCCGAAAAACTATTGAAGTGTCACGTGCCCGCCGTTGAATCTTCTTACAATCAAGGATTAATTTAACTGTTACTTTAAAATAGCTTCGCAGCGGACGCATCGCATCGGGCCGAGCTCCGCAAAGAAAGTTTAAAATCGCGGCAAATAAGCTTATTAAGTTTATTTAGTGAATATGTGGGGTACAAACCCGCGTTTAGTACGCGTTTTTGGAAACGGGACAAAAAAGCAAGGGGTCTAGATTGAATTAGAGTGGATTATACTATAATATATTATATACGGTTTGAAGCGTTGGGTAAAAATTCCGGGAACGGTGTGAGAAGCGGTCGCAATCTCAGAAGGGCTACCTGCGTCGAGCTAAAAATAGACTGGGACGAACTCATAATGGCTAGAAAGTACAGGCTACACAAAAGTCACGGAACATATTTCAAATAAGTCAGCTTGGTAAACTAATTTCCCTAACTATAACATTTCTTTTATTCGGGAGCATCTCAAAGATTAATAGGGCAGTTAGATCAGCGGTTACCCTACAGTTAATTTAATTACGCATCAGTTGAGTCCTTAAATTAGGTTAGTTCTCGGAAAAAATTAATTAGCGAGACTCTAAAAAATTTCGGGGCAAGCAATTAAGTGCAAGTGCTAGGGGATACGAATCGAGGAAGGAAAATGGGAGGACTACCTACACCACTCGGCGATCTACCAAAGGTGGAAGAATAGCGACCGGCTGAGAACACAACAAAATTGAGGGAGCTGCAGGACAACAGGCAGAAAAAAAAGCTAAGCGCTTCATAGCTTAAATAGCCTTTTGTAGTTTTGTGTAGTCCTTGCAGCCAGTAGCGGCATTGATAGTCTAACAGGAAAAAAAACCGAAACTTTACTCTCCTTTAATCCCTTTTAATTTAATTGAAATTAACCTCCCTTAATTATCTAATTAATTAGTAGTATTTTGTTTATTTTGATTAGTCGAAAATTTGAAATCTTGAAACGTAGATATTTCTTTGGAGCGATAGTAACAGGCCCACACAACTTACATTTTAGTTTAAAAAATAAGGATACTATTGGTACACAAATTCTAGGTATAGCCACTTTGCATGTAAACGTGTTGCTACGATTTGTATTAGATCGTTTATGTAATGGGAGTCGGATATGTATTTAATAATGTATTAGGCGGCTCACTGCATCAAGAAGTAAACGCTGGGCACATATTTTAAGAGGACAGGCCGGCCATCCTCTACAGTCGGAGTATGGCATGCGGGCAGAGCAAATGCAGATCGAAAGACCGTGCTACGCGTGGAGTATATCACTGGGGGGGGGATATGCAAAGCGGCGGCATACCTAAGGAGACATGGGAGGACTATGCACGAAGAAGGGAGGATATCCGAAGAGAGGTAGGAGGAGCGTGCGCACTGGCGGAAGAATCCGATCAAGAGTCAACTGTGGAGGGACAGGGGGCGAAGAGGAGGAGGAGGGCAGAGGAGAGGGAACGAAGCAAGTACCAGTGGGACAGAACACGATGGCTATCTAGCTGTTAACGGCAGAGGGGAAGGTTAGGGATACGAAGGAAATACAATCTAGAATCGACCTTCCAACTAAGTGGTAAAACAGTGGTAATCAGTGCGGCAAATATTAAGCAGTTAATTAGTCATTAGGACACTAAGATAGGAGCACTCTGTTACCTTAAATTCATGGCCAGATGGGAGATACGAACATGGTGAAACTTTGATACCAGGGTTTATTGGGGTCAAAAGCATAATCGCATAACGGGCAGTTTACATAAGTTTGGAAGTAAATATTAAGTAGGTTATTAGCCATTAAGAAACTAAGAGATGTGCAGTCAGTTACCTTCGAACAATACTTACACATATGAAATAAGAACAATGCGAACCTTTGATACCAAAGTTTCTTAGGGCCAAATTCATAATCGCATAACGGCAGATTTTTAACGGCCGTTCTCCCTCGCAAGGCAATGGCAAACCAGCGAGGTATTCTACCTAGTATATTTTCACTTCGGTATAAGTATTTACAATTTCTGTGGTTCGGAGCCCACGTTAAGCTATAGGTCCTCTATGTTTGTGGTACTTTACACGCGCAACAAAGGCATACGAGAGGATCGCTACGTCTCGCAATATATAGTAGCGGTTAAAAATTAAAATTAACTTCACTAGCTTTGTTTGCTTCCCACTATTCACGCGTTATGCACTACGGGTTCATAAATTAATTTATATAAAATATATAAAAATGATTACCCAAAATTGGCGTATCTTAAATATTATAAGATTAAGATTTATAGAGCTCCAAGCTACCAGATAGAAATACATTACAAACAGGCATCCAGTACTTTTTTTTAGGCCAATAGAGAACAGTTTAGTTCCAATAACTAATAATGTATAAAATGTATTCAGGATTGAATTATTGAAGCAGATTGAAATAAAGTATAAATAAAGAAATTAATGAAAACTGCAGAAGATGTGATTGCAACTTCGAAAAAAATTACCATCGTAATGTTTTTAATCTCCGAAGAAACTGACAAGGCATACTTAGAAAATTTTCCTATTTGCGCGATTATTGGATTAATGTAAAGGAGCCAACTAAAATAACGTAAAAGTCGAAAAATAAGATAAGGCTTGGTTGATAAAGGTTTGACGTTATAATTAATATTACTGGCATTGCACTGCTTTCATTTGCTGCGGAAATTATACAGATCTGAACTGACACTTTTCCCAAAAGTATTTCCTAGATTTACTTTTTCGCGGTTTAAGAGAAATAACATTATTTACTTATAGCGGCTTCTTATAAGCTTCTCAAAGTTGGAAAGAAATACGGAAAACGGACCTTAAAAAAAAGCTAAAGTACTTAGCAGAAGTAGATTAGTGACAGATTTTACTTTAAATGGGGAAGCTAGCAACAAACTTACGCCACGAAAAGCTGTGTCAGAAACAGTTTGACTTTGCAACTATCTTCGTCATTGCACTGTTTTAAATTACGGCTGAAATTAAACGGAATTATATTTCCGGAAGCTAGTTCCTAGATATAATTACACTGCCTGCAAGTTATATGAAGTTATTATTTGCGATGGGATACCTTAAAAGAGTTAAGGGAAAGGAGTTTAAAGACTCTTAACACTAACAAAATCAAGGTTAGTAAAGTCAATCGATTTAACAGATTTTGAAATGAATCTGCTCGAGACGATAAAAATAAAGTACCGGTAAAAAACAACTGGTACGGTTATGACCTACGTCCCTCACTTCATGCCGGGGTGTAATATTAGGGGGATTGGCTCAAACGGAAGCGACGCAAATTGAACCCATTATATAATGGAATAAATGAAAAATTTATATGATGTATTTAACGTTGTATTTAAGGCTCAGCAATACTCTTCCCTAATTAGAAGACACTTTTATATAATTATCCTCCAAAATATAAACATTATAACAAATTAATAAATAAAATAATTATCTTGTGTATATTGACATTCGCATACCTAAGTAGAACCTACAAATAGTTTATAAGAAATACTGATATTCTCCTACAGTGATGTTCTTTTTACACTAAAAGTATGTAGAAGTTTTTGCGGGTGGCACTTGTTCTCGTGAACATTAAATTTGAAACTTGATTAAGTTATGAATACAATCTATAGTATTATTCAATAGTTATTAGTATTTAAGGCAGTATAAGCAAACAAAAACCACAAACTGAATGCTTTCTCGTTTTTGGAAAAACAAGAAAATATCCGAATTTCATTATGTTGGCCTTGTAGTTAACGACTTCTACGAAAGTGAATCGGCGTAAATGGGACCGGCGCAAATCAAAGATTAGCCGTAAAAGTAGAAATTAGGCAAAACTGAGTTATTAACGATACAATATTATAATTATTAATCAGTAGGTCAATTCTGCCGGATACGGGATTCACTTACTCAAGCCGATTAAAATAAACTATTAGTACAATAATCACAAAACTGCACGTTTTTAAACTCCAAGGTGATGAAGTAGACAAGTGAATATAGACCTGTTGAGCTGGCTACTGGTTAAAATTCGACGGAAATATGATACAAGAAATAGTTAAGGAAATGATCTTGAAATTCTTATCTGTAGTTGGATTGAGAAACTAGCAACAGCAGTACATTAAATGACCTGCTCGGGCTGATTAGTGCGAAGGTATAATATAACAATAAAACGAATTTAATCTCAGAATAAACAAAAAAAGATGTGTTACTGGATTACGAAACTAGCAACATCTGTCATTTTCCTAGGAGTTTTTCCAATGAAAATAGATAATAGATCTTATTTGTGCAAAAACCAAAAAGAAGTGAATAGCAACATTCTCTCATTAAGTCAATTCAACATTGTATTGGTTTAACCTAGTTCACAAGTAAGTACAAATACAGAAATGAGGTAGAGCTCAGTAATTAACTATATGACCTTAAAGTAGACATTTAATATTATTGCTATCAATTGCTGCAACAATACAAAATCATTTAATACTTTTATTGAAACTGATTGGTTAGAATATTCTTATTAAAAAGAAATGTGCTAAGGAGAGACACACGAGCGGGAACTGAACAAGGTTTTAAACTATAAAAGGAATGCTGTCAACATTCGGCGGTTCTTACCGACCCTCGATAGGAGAGAACTTATGACGTCACGGGTGAATTTAGACGGGTTACACTTACGTTTCTACAGTTACGGTTATCGATTGTTAAACAGTCTCCAGAAATAGTTTAAACGTAAACCAATACTATTGACCAAAGCCATGACGAAGAATATCTAATGGAAAAGTGTTTAAGTAAGCAACATTGATATCCTTTTCACTACTTCATTTGAACTAGAGAAAGACAGCAGTACATCAACTGCGTCGGAGTTAGCAAATTTAATACCGACAAAAAGAGAATTTCCTACAAAAATTAATATCGACAGTAAGGATGATGGATTGCAATATTAGGTGAGATGGATCACCAAAAAATTAAAACCTGCGCATTCGTGGAAATATTATGGATTACCTTCCTGGATAAATCTTAGTATTAACTGAGCAATCGGAGAATATAAACGGGAACACGATAAAGTTAGAAGCATAGTTAAAGAATCTTTCTGATTTAACGAAAACATTGTATAAACGTCTAAAATTAATACCGCATTGGTAGAAGTCCTAAAGAAACGCAATTTTAAGAGAATATACAGGGAATTTTTCTTTTTAGTATACATAGCCTATCTATACTTTTAAAAGAAAGGCGTCAATTTCGCCTAGTGTGTATGCAACCAAATATACCGACAACTAAAAATCAGAAACAAACGTCACTATAGTTGTGAATTATTTGAGTATGAAGGTTATGTTGATGTAGTGATTATATTAAATAAGTATTTCATCCTGTATATAGGACACAGATGATGACTTTTTTGTTAAATGCAAAAATTGACAGGGTGATGTTTCCGTAAGGTCCGTGCACATTATATTTCTTTTGTACAAAACACATACATCAGCAGCAAAGTGGTGTAATGGTCAGCATAGCTGCCTTCCAAGCAGTTGATCCGAGTTCAATTCCCGGCGATCGCAAACGTTTTTTAATTATTATTATTCAACGTAGCATAAAATATTTCATTTCATTTCTTCGGTTAAAACGTGATTACTTGCAGTTTTTATTTTATGGGAATTTATTACGAAACCCTCTGATTTGAATTTTCTAACAATTGTTTGACGCTAAATAAAGATTAATTTTATTTTTAGCATTGAATTAATTTGATTGCTGTGGTCACAGCATGCTTGAGTTGTCTGTATAGTTGGTTGCCTACACAATAGGCGAATTTGATGCGTTTCTTTTAAAAGTATACATAGGCTATGTATACTAAAAAGAAAAATTCCCTGTATATGAAATAGCTGGTCAAACTTTGAAAGCGAGTTCTCCCCACCAAAACAACAAAAAACGGTGATATAAACCTTAGTCCGAAAATGTATCGTTACGGAGTTACAGCATTCTAAAATGAGATTTGTCCGTTCACTTTTCTGCATATGGTTATGGTAATAGTTGGACCAATGTTATTCTTCAATTTTAAAAATTGGACCTAGTTTCATTTTAGAATGTACACTACAGGCCTCTCAAGTGGGAGGATTGGGAACTGTTTTCTGAAATCTCTTTTACATTAAATTACGATATAAAAAAATTTGTATAATGTGATTATATTAATGAAATTATTTGTTTTATAATTGTATTTAGTTTGTATTTATTTAAATATTTATACGGCGGATAGGGGATACCCGTATATACATCGGCGTTGTTTCAGATTTGAAACGCAGACTTTACCACGTATAATTAAACTAATATAAATATTGGCTACCCTAGTTGTTGCAGAGCAAAACAGTACCGAGATAATTTGTTTGGCATTAAAAGCTTCATATAATACATGTTTTATTTCTTCAATAACTGGTACAGTTTTTTTACAAATAACAAATATTGCCTTTAAAGTAGGTCCTGGGTTGTACAGCTCTGACGGTCATTCACGTACGAACAGGAGAGTTAAGCATCACTCTCTCCAGTCAGTACTTAGATGGGAGTCTCAAGGATGCGTCAACACGGCGCCTCGTGCTAGCGGTGGGCACGTTAATAGTCGATCCCGGGTGACGTACTAATAACATGAGAGGTTTGAAATCCCCTTACGTATAGATGGTAAGGGTGAAAGAAGAATGAATGTGAAAATAGGTTTAAAACATGCTACGGGAGCGTAATGGTTGAAGGGTCAACGGGCGCCACTACCTCCTGGTGCAACTCCAAGCCAAAACGCGGAGCGAAAGGAACCCTACACCGAAAGTTAAAAGAGATATAATTAGGAAGAAGAAGAAAATTGTAAAAAGTAACCATATTAGCTTTGGCAACTAAAACAATCATATGGAGTTATTTACTCCTTAACAAGTAAAGGCAAATTACAACCATTCACTTTAAAAAATGCTAGTATTTTAACGTCAATTAACAATTTTATGGATATTATCTTAATATTATAATAATTAAATTACTTGCGTTTCAATTTTCAGCTGTAACATTCTTACATTTATATACTTGATATTGAGGGAGTATTGGAGTGCGAACTGCAGCCAATGCGAAAGTCAGTACGTATAGTATATAATATGTAATAAGGTCACAAACTTTTACTAAATTTATTCCACATATATTGTAAAAGTAGATTAATTTTATCGTATTTTTACACTCATTTTGGATTTTTTTTTATCCGAAGTTTTTATGATTTTTTGTTAATTTTTTCACTATATTTGTTTACTAGTTACTAGTTAGGTTATTGTTATTAAAATACGCAAGTGGAAAGGTCGTCTATTGACGTAACTAGGATGACAGAAGGAAACGTTAATTTTAGCTTATTCAGTCACTTTACTAGCCTCATTATATGTTCATTTTCTCCAAAGTTTTTGTTTTTAGGTTTATGTTAAATACTTAACTAAACACAATATTTGAAAAATTATATCATAAGTTACACTTTTTAACCTTAATAAATTACCATCGTTATATTATTATTATCTCTACTATAATTACAATACTTTGATATCTTCTTCTGTGTATAGATCAATGGCCTGTCAATTACCTACAATGCAATAGATTCTATGAGCCCTCTTTGCACGTATGCCAGGCAGGAGGCTAACCCAACCCGCCGAACAGAGAAGTTCCACTACATGGTTTACGATTGTCAAAGATGATCGTATAACAACCGGGACCGACGGTTTTACGTACTCTCCGAAGCACGACCGGTTGCATATGCCACTATGTTGGTCCAAGTATTGACCAGGATTGTGTTGGACTACGAATACCGTTTGACCGGCGTCCGCAGTGCTCCGCTATGCAACCTAGTTTGATTTCAATAATACATAATATAGTGATGGGCGCATTTCGAATGAATTCCTTCGAAATATTCAATTATGCATATATTTCGAAATATCTCTAGATGCGAGTAATTCATTCGAGTGATAAAAACTTCTCCAATACGTTGGTAACGACGCGCACAACTCATATGAAATAATTCGAAATATTAATCTATGCATGCATCTCCGATATACGAGTAATTCATTTGAATGATAAAAACTTCTGGAATGCGTCCGCAGCGACACGCGCATCTCGAATGAAATCATTCGAAGTATTCGATTATGCATGGATCGCCGAGATTCTAATAATTCATTCGAATGATAAAAACTTCTCGAATACGTTGGTAACGACGCGCACAATTCATATGAAATAATTCGAAATATTCATCTATGCATGCATCTCCGATATACGAGTAATTCATTTGAATGATAAAAACTTCTGGAATGCGTCCGCAGCGACACGCGCATCTCGAATGAAATCATTCGAAGTATTCGATTATGCATGGATCGCCGAGATGCTAATAATTCATTCGAATGATAAAAACTTTCCAGATTACTTTTGTGTCGTTGTTAGGCTGGTAAGCGAAATATTGTTTGTGTTGGTCTATAATTGGGTAGTGTGCGAATGAATATTCAGAAGATACTGAAAAATAAACGACAAAGTTACATATTTGACTCATGCTGTATGACAGGGGTCGCATGTGCGATAGCAAACTAAGTTTTTATCATTTCGACCCGGGCAGGTTTAAGTTGTGATTATTGATTGCTACTTTTCCATATTTAAATTCAATAATATTAGATGTTTTAGATTGATTATAATTCAATTAAATATATGATTGTCATAAACTAGATAGATAAATAAAATAATTTAAACAATTTACGTTACTGTTTAAACATATCAAATAACCCAAATGTTTTATCTTAATCATTTACGACCATTTGTGGTCTGTCCGGTTTTTCATATTACCTTTCCGTTTAACAAATTTAGTGGCTAAATTGGTCGCTATAATAGCATTTATAATGGTAGAAGCTATTAATCAATTATAATAAAATAATTAGAAATATCGTTAATATTTAATCATTTATAATATAAAACGAAAAACCATAAAACAGCATTTACAATCAGGTTAATCTTACAATGTGACGAAATTTAAATAAATACAGAACAGAATCCAGTTGAAAACAAAAACAAAAACAATAAAAGCGGGAGCGCCTGAGGGTTGTCATTCGGAAGGGAGAATGTGAGAAATTCCTTGCATTGCCAAAATACACGCGCATTTTGGATTCGAATGATTAATGCGAATGAATATCTCGATTATTAAAATCAATCGAATACTAATCATTCGATTATTGAAATCATTCGATTATGCCCGTCTCTACTATAATAATGGTGAAATGTTTTAATCCTCAATTTCAAAATGGCCAAAAAATATTTTCTATACTCCTTCTTCTTCTTCTTCTTCTTCGAGTGCTTTATCTCATACGAGACGTAGCGATCTTCTCAATACTATTACGAATAAAAAATATAAAAGTTTCTCAGTGCTTTTATAATGAACAACTGAAGATTAACCTATAGTAAAAGTTGTCTAATTGATTTTCTTCTGCTTCAATTAACTAAGATAATGAGACCAATAAAAGAAAAGTGTGCATAGTAAACATTGAGATCCAAACTTCGTAGAACAACTACTATAAAACTTTCTTAAAACATATTAGACTACTACTGCATATTCTTGTTTATCTTGTTAATTTTCAAACATAACAATAGAAGTAGAAATATTTTTATAATTTCAGGATTTGTTCAAGGGGATTCAGATGTCTGAAATGCAAAGTTTTATCGACTTAGAATAATCATGAAATACATTCTTCTGTACGCATTCGTCACTTGCAATGCGCTCGCTGATTGTGAATAACGAATCTCTGATAATTTAAATACCTTGGAGAAGAGCCCAAAACCAAAAGGTATTGAGCAAAATTAAATCTCTTAGCTTAGAGAATGAGTTTTACATTATTATTATTACAGTTATACAAACATGAACCAAACTTACCAAACACCTGAAACACTGACTTCCACTAAGGCCAAGAACTGATTACTTCAACTTACCTAAAACAGAAAAAAATAATTATAATTTTCGAAAAACATGAGCGTTATGAATAATAAATACAGAACTATACTTAAAGAGTTACCCTAGATACATTAAACTTATATTACGAGATTGTTTAACAGATATACATTTTGTTTGTTTTATTATTTGTGGGCAAATAAGAAATAAATTGTGTAAAGTTGACCCATACCAAATGTTTGACTTACAGCTTGGGATGTAAGTCGGGTATGACTTAAGATACTAACACAAACAGAACAGAGAAAGTTAACGAATATTCCTTATGTAAGTTATGTGGTAATAAAGTGGTTTAAACTAAAAAACGGCATTGAGAGAAACAGTTCGGTTGAACGCAAACACTTTAAACATTGTAAATGTGTATACTTTTTAACAAATTGGTTCATTAAGCTACGTTTTCATTCTAATTAGCAATATTCTACCGCTTCCTATTTCATGGGATAGCTATTACATTCATTATAACAGTGTTTGAATACATTCATACAATACTGATCGCTATACAAATACTCTACTGCCATTATACTGATATCCGGATTAGCCGATGTGGAACCCTGGAGAGGCCACCATGTTCATCGGATTTAACTCCTCTAATATGTTTATTGACAAATTTGCCAGTAACGTTTAGAAATAAGTCTTACTGCAAAGAGGCAATCGTTACTGTTTATATTTACCAAACTAATTATATATTAATGTAGTTCTACATAAATTTATTTTTATTCTTACATAAATATATACCTTGCCACCGTTTTTATTATATGATGAGAAGCCATTTCACCCTATTTGAAATTTCTATTAGTTCAAGAAATATTATTTTTGGTGTAATTCGGTGTTCTTTTATCAACGCACCCTATGTAGCATTTCAATTTACCCAAGCACGAACTTGCAAGAAATAAAACGTTGTAACAGAAGCAAACGGAGACGTATATAAACTGCAATTTCTACAACTTAAACATCTTTGCAGCATTTTAAACGTTTTACACGGCGGAAAACAAAGTACTTGAATTACAAATGTAAAACTTGTTTTCGAATAGATTTAAAACTACAATAAAATCTTTCGCATTCGCCAGACTGTAATGCGAGTCAATTTTACATGTTACTTAAGCAAACGTAAACTTTCTACTTCATGTTACAATTTTCTTCAGGTATTTTAAAACTTTATCTTTTCATAGCGGACGAGGCAAACTAAACATCGCTGTGTTACAAAGCTTTTGTATAGCCACTGTTATGTTAGTGTAATAACCTGGCTAATTAAATTGAAGTTTAATTTAGATATTATGATGTTAGTAGACCATTCAATTATTGCCCAAGGCATATAAATGACCCCAACTTCCGGCTAAATGATTATTAGTCCACGCACTCGACGTGTAAAGTATTTAAATTAAGCACAAAAACAGATATTACGCTACATTAGCTGCTGTTTAAGTAATTAAATTCTTATTAAGGCTATTCGGGCGGCGTTTATAATCAAGACATTAGTTTAATGATACAACAAGAATGTGTGCATCATAAAATAATTACAGGTTGCAAAAAGAACCACCAGAACAGCGGCTCCTAATAAGTGGTTCACAAGAAATTCAAAATTCTTAACTCTGATTGTTTAATTTTAATCCTTATCAGGTGAAAATACTCAGAACAATGACCGAAACTGACATACTAGAAGAGAGCTTACCAAACCATCGGCGCTAGACGCTACCATTCGCCTATCCAACAGTGCCGCCAACTCATAGAACCCATATATAAAGCTTTTGAAGAAAAAAACTCTTCTTAGATGTTAAACAAGTCTTTGATAATGATGTGGTATAACGGACTTTTATTTAAAATTAAACACACTTTACAGCATCACTATTTCTAACTGCTGAAGTCGTACTTACTTCATCTCGCTCGTATCAAGTCAAACATGCAAATACGACACATATACCCCATTACGTTAGGCGTTCCACAAGGTAGCGTATTAGGCCCGATGTGGTACCTAATATATATACAGATTGTATCTCCAAATGCTATAGTAGGAACGTTTGTAGACGACACAGCAATTCTAACGATAAATGATGATCCAGCTACCACTTCAGACCAGCTACAGGACTATATTAATCAGCTACAAGAATATCTAAACTTGTGGAGAACTACTATGAATGGAAGCAAATCTATTCGTGTCCTTTAAATTAAGAAGATGATGACCGTCTGTTTATATCAACAACATCGCAATACTACATGCCAATAAAGTTCGTTACCTAGGATTACATCTGGATAACAAATTATCATGGAAACCGTATGTTCAAGAAAAGGAAAGAAATCGACTTGAAAATAACAAAGATCAGTTGACTAATTCGAAGAGGATCTCCCCTCTTAATGGAAAATAAGCTCTTTATATATAAAGTTGCGATCAAGCCGATTTGGACCTATGGACTGCAGTTACGGAGTTGTTCTATTAATAGTATCACCAATTTAAAGATTATCCAGAGATTCCAGTCTAAAATCCTTCGACAGATGGTTGACGCACCATGGTATGTAAGCAACCAAACACTAAATGTTGGCCTAAAGATACCATTTGTAAAAGAAGAAATTCGTCAACGTGCAGTAAAACACCACGACCGTCTGGTAGCTCATCCAAACCCATCAGACGAAATATTGCTCGAAGTACCAGCCTTCAAACGACTTAAGAAGAATGTGTCTAGAGACCTGGTAATTAACTGAAGGTTCCCGGGTAACGCCAGTCGACTGATTCCTTCACGCATTCGCCATCAGATCAGCTAATAGAACCTATACATGGGAAAGGGGTTTGAGTGACACATCATTTTAAAGGGCATTCAATTCTTGTTTTATCTCTCCGTATTAATCAATTATAATAAAATAATTAAAAATGTCGTTAATATTTAATAACGGAGGAACGTCGAGTAGCCTAATGGTAAGAGGGCTGGGCTCGCAATGCGAAGTCCTCGATTCGAACCTTGGGATAGGCAGAAATTTTTCTGTAATTCCTATGGTCGATATCGAGCTCGGTAACCATTCGACGTTGGATTACAATTAATGGCGCTTTCCTAACCACTGGGTGACCAGAAATAGCAAGGCCAGATACAACATAATTCATACAATTAACACAAATAGTGAAAATGTAGAAAGCGAATGTAGTTGATGGAAGTGGGAGGAGCGTGATGCAAGACCAAAGGGGACCCATCACCTTCAATTAATCTCGAATATATGAATAGCAACCTCGACACCGTAACGTAAAAGAGGAATTGAAAAAGAAAGGAAGAAAAAATATAATACAGAAACCCATAAAACGGCATTTACAATCAGGTTAATCTTATAATGTGACGTAATTAATAAATAATCAAGCTACTGCAAGCACAGGAAAAAAATCTCGCTATATCACAAAACTCAATATCGAGTCGCTAAGTAATGACAGTACACAGTATTTCTACAAGAAAAGGCTCGAAAAGAAAATTGAAAACAGCCCTCTTGGCAAATAAGAAGACGTCCAACAATCGTAGGAGGAGAAGAAGCGCTGGGCTCAACAAAAATCAATATAAACTCGAAACACAATACCAAACCATAGTTTACGGAAGTAAAAATACTAGCTGCAGAGAAACGAAAACGCATCTGAAATGTAGAAACAATAACACACCAAATGAATATGACAATTATGTTCAAACAAGAAATGCCCGAATACAAGAAACAGAAAGAGATTCCTGGACAAAATTCTCACAAGATGTGGAGTATGATCTGTATGGAAACCAGAAGATAATCTGGAACATGCTTAGAAGCAGAAAAAACCAATTAACGAATAAATATCCAAACAACGACGATAACACACAATGAGTAGGTGGAGCACTTTAAAAACTTGTACAGAGGAAACCCCTCAAATAATATCGAAGATAATTTTATGAACGAATCCAATGACGAAGAAAGTAATCAAATTCCTTAACTTACAATCACGCAAGAGGAAGTAACATCAGCAATTACAAAACTTAAAAACCGCAAATCTCCAGGCGCTGACAAAATCACGAATGAAATGGTTAAATACGGAGGGGAAAAACTGTATCAGGAAATAAGTATCCTGTTCAGAAATCAATTGACACGGAGACTATATCCACTAAGTGGCCAGCAAGTACCACAAAATACCTATTTTCAAAAAGGCAACCAAAACAAATCCAAAGAATTATCAGGTATATGTCTCCTAAACAGCACTTCAAAATTATGAACGAAGATTATCTCGGAAAGAATCATGCAGTACATTACCATAGAGAAGGAACAGCAGGGTTTCCGTCAGAACCGGTCAACTATAGACGCAATATCGCCAAATTATTGAAAAAACTATGAAATGAAAACTCTGCAAGCAATAGCAGGTGTAATACTAAGAGACAAACAAAGGCATACCTAACAACATTAGACAAATCTATAACATTCAAGACGTAGTACGATTGTACAGAACGAGACTTTGGCAATGGAGGGATCATGTGGGAAGAATGGACGACGATTGGCTAAAATAGCGATTGCTCAACAATCCACCAGAAGAAGACCACCGAAAAGGTGGCATGAAAGCTGGACGTCCGCTTCCCAAGATCACTAAATAGATCGAAGAGGCAAAACTTAGAATTAACAGGACCTAGTCCTAAACTAAGTAGAAGAATAGGAGAATATCTCGATTATTAAAATCATTCGAATACTAATCATTCGAATACTAATCATTCGATTATTGAAATCATTCGATTAAGCCTATCACTATTATAAACGACACAGGCGTCAGGTCATTTTGAAATATACTTTACTCTTTTCGAATATTATTTGGTTGATAGTGATAATTATTAGATATAATTAGATAATTATTCTAAGCATTAGTCTTAATTTTTAAATTCTGGGCCCCTCGAAAAGTGAGACCCCTAGCACGTGCTTAATGTGCCTCATGTAAAATCCTCCATTCGTAATGAGCTATAATAAACATAAGTTAATTATTGCAGGCAGCTAGATCATTCATTATATAATTATTGGCTTTAACAGCGTAGCACCCCATTCAAGAAATTATGTTAATATGCAGTTTAAATAGTTAATCCCTTGAAAAGTATACAGGCTTTCTTTCCTCATTCACACACTACCGTCCCCCTCCCCCGGATTCGCTTTCGCATTAAAAAAGGGGTATACATAAGTATACATCAGCCT